>MDKH01148954.1:0-33061 GCA_005239495.1 Nicotiana undulata
ACACCGGATATATCGTATAATCCCTGTACAGTATTGATGGAACTTGATAGAACATTCATATTGCCTTGCCAGTCATACTGAAATAAAGTTTCACCGGTTAAAGAATCATTTAAATTTTTAGATAGCCAGTTAAAGTGGATTTTAAATTAAGAATAATATTTACTTGCATCATTATATAGATAATCATTATTGAAATATGTATAGATTTTTAGAGATTAGAATTTCAAAATAGAAATATTTTTTGAAAGATAACACCATACAAAATTAGAGTTCAAGTAGTAGTAAAAGAATCATGTCATAAACAAATAATCGTTCATATTGTGTCAACCTTTGTGCTTTGCCATAAATACGAGTTATTATTTCGCTTTGTGGCTATTTTACGTTCCAATAACACCAATGAGAATGAAACAAAAATAAAATTACCACTACGAGATTTGAAAAAATATTTTTCTTTTTTCATGTAATGTGTCTTAATTATTATCTAACGATTATCTATATTTATCTAGAAGGTTATAATTTTAATGTTATTTACATATAATTCAAATAACTCAGATATTTAATGCGGTTAATGCCAAATATCAAAATGGAGTCATAGTGGAAAAATAAAATTCACTGGCTAAAAATAGTTTTGTAAATTCTTAGATAATCGGCTAAAATGAGTTTTGAATTAAGGACAATATATTCACTTATATTATTATAAAAATAATTATTATTGAAATATAAAATTTTAAAAACTGAAATTTTAAAACAGAAATATTTTTGGAAGATATCAACACACCAAATAATAGTTCAAGTAGTAGTAAAAGAGTCAAATCGTATCCAAAGAGTCCTTCGTAGTCTAAAATGTTGATTGTTTTGTGATAAATATGAATCATTGTTTTGATTACTCACTATTTTTAGGATCTATGACACCGGCGATCTAGAATGATACCAAAAAAGGAAATAGAATTACAACTAGGAGATTTGAGAAAAAAATTAATCTTTTTTCATGTAGTGTTTCTTAATTAATATCCAATGATTATCTATATTTATCAAGAATGTTTAAATTTTAAGATTATTTACATATAATCTAAATAACTCAAATATTTGACTTGGTTAGTATCCGCGCATCCGCGCGGGTGCTAATACTAGTTAGTGCTAAGGTAAACTTTGAAATGAAATAATTAATTCTTTTTTTATGGTCTAAATTGACATGTATTTAAGAGTAAATGGAAACGGAGAAAGTACATTCAAATAATCAGAAAATATATTTGGCCAAACTCGTTCGGGCCCAAATGTCCAGAATGAGGGTATTATAGTAACCTCGTACGACTTTTGAGGGCATAATGGATATTTAGGTATTTTCGTTTTCCAGATATACCCTTTAGTATTTTTTATTTTATGTTTATTGTTTTCCCTTTAATTCTCTCTCATTAGTTTAATGATCTTACCTTCCCCATGTTTCTTTCACATTTACACATACATGCTATACTATTTTTGATAAAGCAATTTATACTCAACCGTGAATACAAATGGATCTCTAGTGTTAAAGTTCCTTAGCGAAGAATCCGTTATAATGTAATTCTCCACTCTAGAGTTTGCTTGATGATCTTCAGGGGTGCCGATTTCACAATGGAACGGTTTCCTTAATTGTAATTGAAAAAATTCAAACACTTCACGAGTATAACATTTTTGAAGTTTTTCCTCCCATGCGAATTCAGACAAACATTTTGGTTCAAAACACCTTGACCTATATTCAACTTCCAATTCTTTCTCGAACTTAGATCTTATGGCTAACTCATATTGCTGAACAAATAGCTTCAAAGTGCTTTGGCGGGTGATAAATCCATCAAAGAAAGCATGCATACCTTCACTTCTCTGTGCGGACAACATTCCGGCCCAAAAGTGGTCATTTAGGTATACAGGAACCCATTTTTCCTTCTCCAAATAAAGCTTATAAAACCAATCCCTTCCATCTAAGTTATATTTTTCAATATAATCAGTCCATCTTCTCTCAAACTTAGCAACGTTAATTCTATCATGGACTAATGCCTTAAATTCTGCCATTGCAATCTTAGCATCAAGAACTCCGCTTAACTTCGTAGACAACTTTGCGAATATGTGCCAAATACAATATCTATGTACCGTATTTGGCATCAATTCATTGATGACAGCCTTAATACTATCACATTGGTCAGTCATGATAGCTAATGGACGAACATTGTTTAGAGCCCCAAGCCATGTAGAGAGCACCATTTTGTAACTTGTTATATCCTCACTAGACATAAGAGCACATCCCAAAAGTATGGACTGCTTATGCTGATTTACACCAACAAATGAAGCAAATGACATATTGTACCGATTCACAAGGTATGTTGTATCAAGGCATATTACATCATGGAACTCCTCATATGCAACCTTAGAGTGTGAATGAACCCATACGACATTACGAAGTCGACCAAAACTATCCACATCTACGGAGTAGTAAAATTCCCTATCTTTTTGTTGCATGTCACTGAATAACTTGAGTAATGATTGTGCGTCCCCTTCTTGCAAATCAAGCTTTCTACTCTTCAAAATATAATTTCTACAATCCTTTGGTGTACAACCCAGATTTTTGAGGCCACCAGCAAGTACTTCAACGACTCTTATATTTTTTGAGAGTCTTAAGCCAACAATATCTTTGGCTACAAGTTTTCTTTTAAGAGACTTACTAAGCGATCTGTGTCCAGCCATCAATTGCGATCGTGCTGGTTCCAATTGATGATTATGTTTTAACCACCTTTGAAACACGCCATGAACCATTCTCCTCCAAAATTTCATCTATTCTAGCATGACAATTCCTCTTGGTAACATGCTTATTCCTTGGTTTCCTAGACCTATCACAACCATATTGCACATACCTAACAATATCACCATTTTTTTGTTTGATGTTCTTTTGACAATGCAAAACCTTGATAATCTTGCATGTTCTTTATAAAAATCAAACATAACATCCTTATTACTGAACCGCATCCCAGTAATTGGACCAATTATGAGATCTTTTTCATTGAACTCATTTGGCATTTCCCTGTCCTCTCCACCTTCTGCTTCTTCCTCTAAATAATGGTCGTCGTCATCATCATCATAATCATAATCATCATCATCGTCATCAACAACAGCATCGTCATCAACAACAACATCGTCAACATGATTTTCTCCATCATTGAAGTTGTCGTCTGCATCAATGTCGATCGACTCATCTTCATTCATCAAACTGTCGCCCGAATTCAACTATCACGACTCAAATTCCCAACCTTAGTGATCGTGATGACGCCTAACACCACACTTGCTAGGCAAGCCAATGTTAGAAGTCGATTAACTAATTTTCCTTAATTAGTTACTTCCGCATAAATAATCTAATTTAAATGATCTTAATTAAATTAATTCCCAACAACCACAAAAATAAAATAATAAAGCTGACCAACTAAATGAAACGAACCACGATAATATTTATAATAACAACTCTAGAACTACCCTAGGGTCTGGTGTTACAATCAACAAACGACTAAAGAATACTACAACTAATGTCTGAAAGAAATAGTATAACTGTTCTGAATGATATAAAACAGTGTATGTAAATATAGGAGAAGACTCTCGGATATATGCGAACGTCGGCAAATGTACTTCGTGTCTCCAAACGAAATCGGGTAGTCGTCCTAGAATCCTCTACTGCTGAAGGGTACCTGGATCTGTGCAAAAAGAGCACAGAGTGTAGTATCAGTACAACCGATCCCATGTACTGAGTAAGTGTCTAGCCTAACATCGACGAAGTAGTGACGAGGCTAAGTCGGACTTCAACAATATAGTCTTTAACAACAATAAATAATAAGCAAGAAAGAAATCTAAGCAAATAGATAATTTAAGTGTTGCAACCAAATAAAATAAAATAACTCAGCTATAACCAATTCTCAAATATCTCTTCAGAGTTCCAAACTTTAACTTTAAATATAAATAGTACTAAAATATTTAAAGAGTAGTAAAATAAACATTTTAGCTTTTCAAAACTTTGATTCTCTTTTTCTTGGAAAATCAGTAAAATATAATATAAATATCCTCCCTTATCACTGTCATATATTTATATTTTTCCTGTCCACCCTTATCGCAGTCATATATATTTATTTCTCCTGTCCACCCTTATCACAGTCATATATATTTATTTTCCCTGTCCACCCTTATATATATATTTATTTATTTTCCCTCGTTTATATTTATTTCAAACTTTCACGATTCAGGCCAAGCCTTTCACAATACTTTTATGTCAACCATTATAAATAATAAACTGCATTTTTCTCATGACTTCATCAATAACCTCTCAACCAAGAAACCAACAAGAATATCAAAATATATGCATTTATTTCATAAAACAATACCAAACCTCTCAGCCATATTTATATCACGAGGAAACCAGTTCAAACAACCAATACTCTTTCTAATTAGTCACAACGATACTAACAACAATTCAACAAGGCCAAATAGTCATAGAAACAATAATGAACATGTAACCGTTAAGACAATAATCAAATAAGTGGGGAACGGGAAAGGGGATCATATTTTAGCAAACACTTTGGGTGGTGCATAGATACTCGTCACCACACCTATACACCACGCCCATGCGATTCACATAACAAACAAGTGGGGAGTCCTATTCCCTCAAGCTAAAGTTAGGCCAAACACTTACCTCAATTTCGCAGGCCACTCACTGCTCAATTATTGCTTTTCGTTTTGAATTCACCTCTAACTTGCTCGAATCTAATCAAAATTAACTTAATATCATTAACTAATGCTAAAGGAACTAACTTTATTGAAAATATAATTTTCCCTAAGTTTTCTATAAAAAAAAATGAAAACCCGACCCTGGGTCCGTTTGGTCTAAACTCGGGATTCGGACCAAATTACGTTTACCCATTCACCCACGAACCAAAATATGCTATTAGTTTTGAAATCCTACCTTAATTTGATATAAAAATTCGATTTTTACAAAAATCCCTAATTCTACCCAAAACCTAAATTTTTACCATGAAAATTCTTTGTTTTTGCTTTAAAAGTGATGCAAAATATTAAGGAATTGAAAGAACAAAGTTTGGAATTGATTACCTATGACTTGGGGATGAAGATTGTTGAAAATAAATCGTTTTAGGGCTGAAAACCTCGAAATTTTGGTGAAGAAGGAGGTCTGCCCGGTTTTTAAAAGATATTTATAATAGCTGGGCTAGGCAACTGTGCGATCGCGGATAAAGAGGTGCGATCGCACATGGTATGAGATCTTAAGCGGTGCGTTCGCAGAGGGAGGGGTGCGATCGCACAGGGTATTGGATTTCCCTCCCCCATGCCAAAATTTAAAGCAGTGCGTTTGCACTGTGTAGTGTGTGTTCGCACAGGGTAGGGGGCTGGGGGCTGTGCGATCGCGGTTACATATGTGCGATTGCACAGGGTTCCAAACAGGCCTCAAACTTTACTTTGTGCGATCGCGGTCTTTCCTATGCGATCGCACAAGTCAAAATACCTGGACACCAGGACTGGAAAAATCAGCAGCTATTTTAAAGTGAAAAACACCCCGTGGCCTATCCGAAATTCACCCGAGCCCTTGAGGCTCCAAACAAATCATGCACGCAAGTCTAAAAACATCATACGGACTTGCTCGAGCGATAAAATCATGAAAATAACATGTAAATCTATGAATTAAACCTCAAAACTCATCATTTTCATAAAAAACTCTCAAGGTTCATAATTTCTCAACCGGATGTCCGAATCACGTCAAACGAACTCCGTTTTTGACCAAATTTCACAGTTAACCTTTAAATATCATAACAAAGCTGTACTGGGATCCGGAACCAAAATACGAACCCGATACCAATGATTTTTAGCGTTATTTCATTTCTTTAATTCATGAACATTTCCGCAAAATAATTTCTTTCAAAAATTAATTTCTAAGGCTTGGGACCTCGAAATTCATTTTCGGGCATATGCCCGAGTCCCATATTTTACTGCGGACCTCCCGGGATCGTCGGAACACAGATCCGTGTCCGTTTTCTCAAAAATGTTGACCAAAGTCAACTTTTATCAACTTTAAATTCTAAAAATTATTATTTCTCATATTTTCACATAAAAGCTTTCGGTTTCATGTCCGGACTGCGCACACAAATCGAGGTATTTTATTTTAGTCCTTTTATGGTTATTTTGCATGAAACAAAGTCTAATTTTATAAAATGACCATTTGGGTCATCACATCAACCCCAATGATATGTGTAATGCATTCCTTAGGTTCTCCGACTTAGTTTTTAGGCTGTTATTTGGGTTTAATGGTTCCAAACTAGTTCCTATATTAGCATTCATGTTTAGGTTAAGGGAAGGGTGGTGAATTATGTGTTAAATGAAAGCTCTATTAACATAAGTGTATGGTATGACAAGTTATACTATATAAATGAAATAACAATATCATGTATACATAGTAGACTTTTAAATTTTCCATCCGTATAAATTGTATTTAGAAAAAAAAATGCGTAATAGTATAAATTGTATTTAAAAAAAATACGTAATAGTTATACCGTATAAATGAAAAAAATATGAATGCCATTTATCTTCCCATGCATGAGAGAATGATGATTTATGAGATCAATGTTTTGGGATAATCAATATTTATTAACTAATTTTGGAGGAAAATATTTTGGAGGGAAAAATGACCATTAAGCCAAATGTGAAGAGAAGGACTTTACTGGTATTTCACGAGTGTGATCATTATTGGGCCACCCTGAGTTTGGCCGAATAGCAACACTCTTAAATAATCTGAACCTTGCAATTTAAAGCATCTTAGAATACTTGAAACACATGTAATATAACCGATCAACAGGTCATCCTTGTTCATAGCGGTTGGGAAGTTCTCTCCAAACTACTAGGTCCAAAACAATAACAATGAGGTATTCTAAAATACCTTCATTTAAAAATAAAATAAAATAAAACAATCAACATGCTCATCGGAGATACTCGAATCTGAAACCTAAGGGATCAAAGGCTACAATGCCATTGTTTATTGAGTACTTAATAAAGTGACCTACTTACGGATATTGCAATATATAATTGATACTGCAAAAACTCTACTTTAAGTTGGCCTACATGCAATTTAATGCTGAAACTTTTTTCTAATGTTTTTTTTTTCTTTCTGTCATGGTTGGAATTTGAACCGTGATCTTCAAAGTTTAAATCAACTCTATTTATTACTATACCACATCCTTGAGTCCCTTTAATCGATTGGATTGTGCTGCGTGTATGCATGATAAACCATGTTTATATATTTAATCTGCAAAATGGAAAATTTAATTTGGAGGCCTCGAACTATAGGCTTATATTTAGAGGTGGTCGTAATACATTTTTCTTATTATTTGTTGTTGTAGGCCATGTGTACCAAAATCCATTTCAGTCGTGTACTATCTATTTTGCCTCAGTTGTTGATTTGTCTTATTGATCACCAACACACATTTTAGTGCTTTGATTAAATTGCTTACATAGATCAACATTACTTTGCTTAAGATAACAAATCTAGTATGACATTGGCCAACTGATAAAAATGAATTTAGTTACGTTAGATTATGAACGACATACACTCTGACTTATTAATATAGGAAAGTGATGAATGTGTTATATGCAAAACGAATTCGATTAATCTACAGGATCATCAATATAATCATATGAATTTGATTCATCGATTGTTGGAGCTTGATCGATGCCAATTGGATATTGATTCGATTGATCAATTTGAGTAGAATCTTGATTTCCGTCTAAAAGCGGCCCGCCCTGGCATAATATATCCGGTGAAGGCGGCGGCGGCGGAGGAGGAGGAATTTGAATGGTATCTGTTTCAGGGAAACCAAAAATGCCCCCAGGGAATCCGAATGGACCGAATCCTAGGAAACCCCCAAATAATTTCCTACTATAACTCTCTTCGCCTTTGATTTCGCAAACGAGAGCAACCACAAGAGCAACAACCATTATTATTCTTGCACTCATATTTTCACTGCAAATGTTTTAAAAAGAAAAAAAAAGAAAGAATGTTAATGGGTTTATGAGCTACAATAAACTATGAATTAAATAAATAGTACATTGAAAAAGGCTAAAGTATTCTGAAATTACAACAACAATACTTCTCTATAATATATGTTATCTATAACAACACTTCGCTATAACATCTAAACTATTCGGAACAAACGAGACAATTATAAAGAGGGGTTTGACGGTATTCATCTATCAAGTACATCAACCAAATTATTCCAGAATATAGAAGGAAGAAAAAGTACTAAAATAAATAATGGAAGGAAATTACATACATATTTAGCAGCTCCGATCAGTGAATTAACCTTGATGTCCATCGGAGGGTTTTATAGTTTGTTCTGAAATAAAGAAGGAGAATCAAAATTTAATAACATGGACATTTATATTTGCTAAATTAATTAGCATTTAATGGTTAAATTTATAATGAAAAACTGGTGTCATTTAGACGTGAAACGTAAAGCAATTGATCAAATCTGGACCTGCAGGTCGCAGCCATAGTGCTAAATTTAAAATCTCTTAATATACATGATCGTTACACTTACTTCTACATGAGATTTAGAGTTCTATTTATAATGAATTTTTATCATTTTATCCGTGCAATATGTTGGGATTAGTAAAGCGTGAAATATTTCTTTCAGATAATTAGTCTAAAATATTGAAAATTTGTATACAATATATAATTTGAAATATGTGTGCTAAATGAGAATTTGTTTACAATAATGAGGTTTGTTTTGTCGTAGTGTTTTTAATCCACGCTTTACTAATTAATAACGGCATCCTGAGTTATTCTACATTTGATTCCCGTATACTATTATTTATGAAAGAAATAATATTATTTTTCAATAATACTGCACTAAATAATGTTAAAACTTTATGAAACGAAACGACCCCTTACCAGATCGTTTGGCAGGTATGGAGTGGAAGAGAGTATCATAAATCATTAATATATATGTAAGTCCCTGAGAACTATTTTTTCCTTTTTTGTTTCATAAATAAGATTTATTTACTCGATACGATAGTCCATAATATAGAGTAACAAGAGTAAAAAACTACAATATTTAAAAAGTATTAAACAAAGATAAATGTTAATAGTCTAGAGGGTAAAACAAGTATTTCACCGCTTAAAGTTTGAGAAATCTAGTTGGATGACCTTTCATTTTTAGTAGCGGGGGATTTGACATCGACCCCTACATTGTAAATTAATAAACAAACGATAAAGATATAAAGGAGGCGACATTAGAGTACTAAAGAAATAGTTAAATGACCTTTCTGTTATAAGTAAAAGAAACATATTTTTATCAGATAATTTCAAATAGTTGAGTGATCATTTGAATAATTGACTCAATCATTATTAAGAGGACAAGATTATCAAATTTCACAAATTTATTCACAGATTTATGCAATTTGCTATTTGGTGCTTTTTCAATATGAACTAATCCATACAATAAAGAAATCCAGAAGAGTCAACATAAAATTTGAACTTATTAGTGTTTTCTCTCTTAACTACGAAGGAAAAATTTATTAATGATGCACTCAAACCACATGCATTCTATCTACATTTCTTCATATTTATAAACTGAAACTGTTAAATTTTTAAACTCCATTATAAAAATCATGAAACTCCATTATTTCATATTAGTCTTTCTTGTAGCATCAATATCAATTGTCTTTCATTTCGCACAATCTGAAAATGGTGATTTTAGCATTGAACTCATTCACCCTGATTCACCAAAATCACCATTCTATAACCCTAACTTAAATCAAAGGCAACTAATGACAAACGCTTTACAACGTTCCATCAATCGGGCAAAAAACTTCATGTCAAATTCTCAACTCTCAACTTCTATAATTTCTGATATAAGAGGGTTATATCTTACCAAAATTTCAATTGGCACGAAACCAAGTGTCAAACTAGTTGTTGTTGACACAGGTAGTGATATTATATGGATACAATGCCAACCTTGTATCCATTGCTTCCAGCAAAAAACTCCGATTTTTAATCCAAAATATTCTTCCACATACAAATCGATTTCTTGCAACTCCACTCGATGCAAGAATCTTCCTGGAAGTTCTTGTGATCTCGCGAAAAATACTTGCTTATATTCTGCCAGGTATAACGATCAGTCGTTCAGTTTTGGTGATCTAGCGACTGAGACATTCACATTTGACGATTCAACAAATATTACTCGTAAAAGAAGATTGTCCCTCTCCAACATAACTTTTGGTTGTGGAAGGAAAAATAATCTCACTATAGGTGACGTTGAACTATCTGGAATTATTGGTCTTGGAGCTTCACCTTTTTCACTTGTGTCCCAAATTAAATCTACATTTGATCGTAGATTTTCGTACTGTTTAGTGCCATTTTACCAATTGAATGTGTTTAGCAGATTGAATTTTGGAGAAAAGGCTCTCCTTTCAGGTAAACATATGGTTTCAACACCATTATTCTTAAAACCTCCAAAAGTTTATTATTTTTTGAAATTATTAGGAATTTCCATAGGCAATAAAACCATTGGATTTCATAACTCATCAAAAATTGGTCACGAGGGGAACATTGCCATAGATTCAGGAACTACAATTACTTTCTTACCAACGCAATTATACTTAGAGATGGAAACAATAGTGAAGAATGAAATAAAATTGAAGCCTCTACGAAGCAATGAAACACAAATTTTGAAGTTGTGTTATCAAGGCTTGAGAGTTTCAGATGTTCCTTTTATAAGATTTCAATTTCAAAATGCAGGTGTGAAATTGAACGCAATAAATAGTTTCGTTAATATTGGAGATGGCATTGTTTGTCTTGCTTTCGCCCCAACAATTTTTTTGCCTATATTTGGCAATGTAGCACAAACAAACTTCTTGGTTGGGTATGATCTTGACAAGATGATTGTTTCTTTTAAACCCACAAATTGCGCCAAATTGTGACAAGATTATTTGTATCATGTGGTTGTTCGATATCTAATGTATGTTATCTGAGCTTCAAATATTGATATGTTATTTTATTTCTTCTTCTTTATTTGTTTTGTGTCTCATCATTTTATGGTTCTTCTTTTGATTTTTCTTACTTGATATATGGTAGAAGATTATAACAAGTGTTGTGATTTGAATTACCAGGAAAATTCATACTGGTTCTAGAAAAACGTTTCTGTAAAATTTTTGGAAAATTTCAGGTGTGTTGAGTTATTACTATAGTAAGAATTTGACCGTCAAATTAATAGTTGTTACTACAGTAAGAAATTGCCAAATTAATAGTAGTTGGTGTCTACTATATTCACAAGACCTGTTAAACCTGCCTACCCGACTACTAATATTATACAAAAATCAAGAATTAAATCCTCTGACAGAACCCCACTATTAGCAATTGTCACGAACCTCAAAAGCAGGCTTTAAGTTCTTCATCATTCCTAACGGCTAACAGCCGGACTAGAAACAAAATGGTAACTAATTATAACAGGAAGAGAAACACAAAAAGAGACTAATAGAAATAACAGAAGTTTGGGGAAAAGGCTTCGCGCTTGAATTTTAACGAACGCAACAGTTATTAGGGTGTATTAAGGAAACCGACAAATCGCATCAATTTGATAATTTGAGTCAAATCGAGAAAAAATACCCGAATATGATTTGGTTTGATTTGGTTTGGTGTTGAAAAAAAGAAGGAAACTTTACCTCCTATAGCAAAAGGATACGCCTTATTTATTATAAATCAAAATCATTTTAAAATATTATTTTCTATAGTTACCTTTTATATTTTATAGCAAAATAAGTATTTATAGTATATATTACCATTGAGGCATGAAATACGCTATTTATGTTTTTCCTCTCTTAGACAGGTGGACATATGTCACGACCCCAATTCGTAACAGGTCGTGATGGCGCCTATCGTGGAACTAGGCTAGCCAACCATCACCTTACTACACATTTGTTCTATTATAATGATTCGTTATTCAATAATAAACAGCAAACAAGCATAAAATAATTTCATTAAGTCTTAGCGCCCCAATAATAGTCTAAACAACTCTAAACAGAACCTCCCAAGACTAGAGTCAACATGGTCACGAGCATCTACGAAATAAAACTAACTCTGCTAATTGTTTTAAATAAGTCTAGGAATGAAATGCTAAAACTAAATAAGGAAGGGAAATGGAGAAGCTGTGGACACTGGACAGCTACCTCGAAATCCCGTGAGCTGCTGATAATGAACTCGGACGACTACTGCTCCGAATCAATACCTGGATCTGCACACAGAGGTGCAGGGAGTAATGATGAGTACGCCAACTCAGTAGTGATAAAAATAAATCACAGTCTGAGAAATAAGAAACATACAACACAAATACACCAATTCACAAAAAATAGTAAATCACTAAGTAACCATAAGTGTTCATCAAATACATAAGTTCAAAAACTAATTTCTAGAAATCCTTTGAAACAAGTATAATTTCAATATATCTCAGTAAAACTCTCAGTAAAAATCAGTTTGAAAACGAAGTGAAACATAGTTCAAAACTTAGTAAAATCATCGTAAATCTGCCCCTCGGGCCAAAATTATTTCTCATAACAATCTCAGTACCAGCCCATCAGGCAACCTCACAGTCACTCAATATTAACCCATCAGGCAACCTCACAGTCACTCAATATTAGCCCATCAGAAAACCTCACAGTAACTCAATATTAGCCCATCAGGCAACCTCGCAATTACTCAGTATCAGCCCCGCGAGCAACATCACTCATTAGGTACCTACGCCCACTGGGGGTGTGTACAGACTCCAGAGAGGCTCCTACAGCCCAAGCGCTATAACAAGCCACATCATGGCATAAATCACTCACAATATAGGCCCGCAACTTCACTCATATCATAACATCCTCACAATATAGGCCCACAGCCTCACTCAGTCAGACACTCTCAACTTGCCCTTCAGGCCATAAATATACCGGGTTCTCGACCCAAAAACAGTGTTTCAATTTCAAGAAATAGTATAAAAAATACTCTGAGTGTCAAAACAATTATCAAGAAAAGGCTGAGTGAAAATCATAACATATCAGGTGAGGAAAATAGTAAAAACAGCCCTACGGGGTAAACAGATCGGCACTAGGCCCCAAACATGGCTTACAACCCAATTTATATCAAATATATATCAATACTATTAAGCATAAGCTTAAAAATCGGTTTCGCAACTCAATAGTTGCCTAAATAGAGAATATATTTCCAAAGTTCCAATCTTTGCATTCCAAAACCCGTGAAAGGGTGCAGAGTCCAGGGTTTCATACCTTCAGGACAGAATTTAAAGACATTACTTACCTCAACTAGCCCGAAAAGCTACTCCGCAATATGTTTGCCCCTCGAATCAACTTCCGAGTGCTCCAAATCTGTAAAGATCAGATCTTTATCATCAAATTATGCTTAAGGAATGAATTCCAATTGAAAAGTACCAATTTTAGCTCAAAACCCGAAATTAGCCGAAACCCGACCCCCGGTCAAGCGTCTCGGAACTCAGAAATTTTTATACCAAAATGTTCTTCGTCATCTCACGAGTTCGTACATATAAAGAACGCGAAAATCGGAGTTCATTTGACCCTTCAAATTGATTCCTAAAGGTGTCATAATCTCAAGTCCTAACCCCACCTTTTCTACTGATTTTCATGAATTAAACACTGAATTATGTTCCTTAATCACCCATAATCAAGTTTTAAGGTCCAAAATACTTACCCTATGATGAACACTGATTTTCCCTCTTCAAAATCGTCTCAAAAGCTTCTTCCCGTTCAAAAGTGGTGTAAAAAGGGTTAATGGTCGCGGAGGGTTTATTTTTATACTGCCTAGATTTTTACCCTACGCGATCGCGGTCACCAGCCCGCGATCGCACTGACCAGCCCGCTCTTGAGCTTCGCGATCGCAGCACTGTGCACGCGGTCGCACAGTGCACTGCTACCCCTCTCTCTCACGCGCCCAGGTCCTTGTGCGGTCGCACCCAGGCACACGCGATCGCACTGGACCCCTCTCCCCTTCTCCGCGATCACAGGCCAGTGTTCGTGATCGCACATCACAAAATGTGCTTGCCCCAAATTAACTCTCCACGATCGCATTATTTCCCACGCGATCGCGCTGAAGGAATTGCTGTTGTGCAAAAACCAGAAAACCAGCAATTTATTCAAGTCCAAATGAGTCCGTTAATCATCCGAAATCAATCCCGAGCCCCTCGGGACCCCAACCAAATTTACCAACACATCCCATATGATCATTCGAACTTAGTTTCACTCTCAAAACACTAAAACTAACATCAATAACCAAAATCACATCAAATTCAAGCCTAAGAACTTTGAAATTTCTAAAATCCACCAACGATGCCGAAACTATCCAAAACAATTCCGATTGAACTGAAACTTTGCAGACATACCCAAAATGACGTTACGAACCTGTTCCAACTGTCAGAATTCCATTCCGACTCCGATAGCCTATTTTCCACTGACGATCGGAAATCGCCAAAAACTAACTTTCGCCAACTCTAGCCTAATTCTACACCGGACATCACAAAATTATTCTGAACACGCTCCTAAGTCCCAATCACCTAACGAAGCTATCCGAGCCATAAAATACGCATTTCGAGGTCGTTTATCGTAAGTCAACTCTCAGTTGAGTTTTCCAACTTTAAGGCTATTTTTAAAGACTGAATGGCTAAACTCTCACTACAACCATTCTGATTTCAAGCCTACAAACTCTAACACATCAATAACAGTTAACCCAAGCTATGACAAGGCAATAACAGTAATTAAAAATGCAGGTTCTACGTAAGGACAGACTGGGTCGTTACATTCTCCCCATCTTAAACAAACGTTCGTCCTCGAACGGCTCTAGAAACATACCTGGAGTTTCAAACAAGTGAGGATATTTTCTCTACACCTACCGCTCGGTCTCCCATGTAGCCTCCTCCACTGGCTGACCTCTCCACTGTACTTTCACTGAAGCTATATCCTTGGACCTCAACTTTCTAACCTCGCGAGCCAAAATTGCCTCTGGCTCTACCTCATATGACATATCACCCTCAAGCTGAACTGTGCTGAAGTCTAATACATGAGACGGGTCACCAACATACTTCCTGAGCATCGACACATGAAATACCGGATGAATACTCGATAAGCTGGGTGGCAAGGCAAGTCTGTAAGCCACCTCTCCAACCTTATGAAGTACCTCAAAAGGACCAATAAACCAAGGACTCAGCTTTCCTCTCTTTCCAAACCTCATAACACCCTTCATGGGTGATACCTTCAGCAGTACCTTATCACCTTTCATAAATGACACATCCTGGACCTTTCGGTCCGCATAACTCTTCTGCCTAGGTTGCGCCGTGCGAAGTCGCTCCTGAATCAACTTCACCTTCTCCAATGCATCCTGAATCAAATTTGTGCCCAATAACTTAGCCTTACCAGGATCGAACCAACCAACCGGAGATCTACACCTCCTACCATATAAAGCTTCATACGGGGCCATCTGAATATTGGACCGGTAGCTGTTATTATATGCAAACTCTGCTAGTGGCATAAACTGATCCCATGAACCACCAAAATCAATCACACAAGCCCGTAACATATCCTCCAAAATCTGAATAGTCCTTTTCGACTGCCCGTCGGTATGAGGGTGAAATGCAGTTCTCAACTCTACATCAATACCTATACCTCTCTGTACGGCCCTCCAAAATTGAGATGTGAACTGAGTACCTCTGTCAGAAATAATAGAAACCGGGACTCCATGTAACCGGACAATCTCCTTAATGTAAATACCAGCTAACCTCTCTGAAGTATAGGTAGTGCTGACAGGAATGAAGTGCGCAGACTTGGTCAATCTATCCACAATGACCCAAATAGCATCAAAACCCTTCGAAGTCCGTGGAAGCCTAACTACAAAGTCCATAGTAATCCGCTCCCACTTCCACTCAGGAATATCTAACCTCTAAAGCAAACCACCTGGTCTCTGGTGCTCATACTTGACCTGCTGGTAGTTGAGACACCGTGCTACATACTCAACAATATCCCTCTTCATTCGTCTCCACCAATACTGCTGTCTCAGATCCTGATACATCTTCGTGGCACCTGGATGAATGGAATACCGCGAGCTATGTGCCTCTGCTAATATCAACTCTCTAATACCATCCACATTGGGCACACAAATACGACCATGCATCCTCATAAATCCGTCATCACCGATAGTCACATCTCTGGCATCACCCCGACGAACTCTATCCTGAAGAACCAACAAGTGTCGGTCATCATACTGGCGAGCTTTAATCTGATCATAAAGAGAAGACCGGGAAGCCATGCTAGCTAATACTCGCAGAGGGTCTGACAAATCCAATCTCACAAACTGACTCGCTAAATCCTGAACATCAAGTGCTAAAGGTCGCTGCTGCTGAAAGGTATGCTAGACTCCCCAAAATCTCGGCTCTGCGACTCAAGGCATCGGCCACTACGTTGGCCTTACCGGGATGATACAAAATAGTAAGGTCATAATCCTTGAGAAGCTCTAACCATCTCCTCTGCCGCAAATTCAAGTCCTTCTGCCTCAGCAGATACTGCAAACTACGATGATCGGTGAAAATCTCACACTGTACCCCATACAAGTAATGACACAAAATCTTTAAGGCATGAACAATGGCAGCTAACTCAAGATCGTGCACTGGATAGTTCTTCTCGTGCACCTTGAACTGTCTCGACGTGTATGCAATCACCCTACCGTCCTGCATCAACACCTCTCCCAGGCCAACTCTAGAAGCATCACAATAGACTGTGTAAGAACCCGAACCAGTAGGCAAAACTAGTAACGGAGCTGTGGTCAATGCTGACTTGAGCTTCTGAAAGATCTCCTCACAATCATCGGACCATCTGAATGGAGCATCCTTTTGGGTCAATCTGGTCAAAGGCGAAGCAATAGAAGAGAATCCTTCCACAAAACGATGGTAATATCCCGCCAAACCAAGGAAACTCCTAATCTCAGTAGCTGAGGACGGTCTGAGCCAACTCTGCACCGCCTCAATCTTTTTTGGATCAACCTGAATACCCTCACTAAACACCACGTGCCCCAAGAAAGCTACTGAACCAAGCAAAAACTCACACTTGGAGAATTTTGCATAAAGCTTCTCCTCCCTCAATCTCCGTAACACAACCCTCAAATGCTGAGCATGCTCTTCCTGGCTATGAGAATAAACCAGGATGTCATCAATGAACACAATGACGAACGAATCAAGGTAAGGCTGAAACACACTATTCATCAATTGCATGAACACTGCTTGGGCATTGGTCAGCCCAAATGACATAACCAGAAATTCATAATGACCATATCTGGTCCTGAAAGCAGTCTTCGGAATGTCAGAATCCCGAATCTTCAGCTGATGATACCCAGACCTTAAGTCAATCTTGGAGAACACCTTAGTTCCCTGAAGCTGATCAAATAAGTCAACAATACGAGGCAAAGGATACTGATTCTTCACCGTAACCTTATTCAGCTACCTATAATCAATACACATACGCATAGAGCCATCTTTCTTTTTCACAAACAACACCGGTGCACCCCAAGGTGACACACTAGGCCGAATAAACCCCTTATCTAAGAGTTCCTGAAGCTGCTCTTTCAGTTCTTTCAACTCCGCTAGTGCCATGCGGTAAGGTGGAATAGAGATAGGTTGAGTGTCGGGCACCAAGTCAATACCAAAATCAATATCCCTGTCAGGTGGCATGCCTGGCAGGTCTGCAGGGAATACATCAGGAAAATCACGGACTACAGGAACAGAATCAACAGAAGGAGTCTCACTACTAACATCCCTCACAAAAGCAAGATAAAATTTACACCCTTTCTCAACCATACGCTGAGCCTTTAAATAAGAAATCACTCTGCTAGGTACATGCTCTACAAACCCTCTCCACTCAACTCTCGGAACTCCGGACATAGCTAAGGTCACGATCTTAGCGTGACAATCAAGAATCGCATGACATGGGGATAACCAATCCATGCCCAGAATCACATCAAAATCAACCATACTGAGTAACATCAAGTCCACTCGGGTCTCCAGACCCCCAATAGATATAAGACACGACCGGAACACGCTTTTCATAACAATAGTATCGCCCACCGGAGTCGATACATGAACAAACGTAACTAAAGACTCACGGGGCATATTCAGAAAATGAGCAAAATAGGATGAGACATAAGAGTACGTGGAACCAGGGTCAAATAAAGCCAAAACATCACTGTGACAAACTAAAATAGTACCTGTAATCACCGCATCTGAGGCTATAGCATCAGGCCTAACCGGAAGTGCATAAATACGTGGCTAGCCTCCACCTGCTCGACCTCCCCCTCTAGGGCGGCCTCTAGCTGCCTGACCACCACCCCTAGCTGCCTGAGTAGGTGGTGAAGTGACTGGGGCTGAAGTCGAGGGCTGAACCCTCTGCTGAGATGAACTACTAGGACGACGGGGACACTGCCTCCACTCATGTGCGAACTCTCCACACTCATAACAATTACCTGGAGCTGGAGATGAAAACTGACGAAAACCCCTGCCACCATGATAACCACCAGACGAACGATGCATAGAAGAACCCTGATAAGATGATGCTTGGGCGGAGCTCTGAGCTGGAAGGGCACTAAAAGATGAATGTCCCTGATGAGAATTGCGAGGACCTTGCCCCGAAGATGCACCACTGTAAGCTGGGTGAACTAGCTGTGGAGGTCTAAATGGACGACCTCTATTGTGCTGAAACTGCCCTCTAGAAGGGGCACCACTGAAGCTACCTGATCCCCGAGGCTTCTTGACCTCCCTCTCCTTACGCTCCTGTCTACGAACCGCCTCAATGTCCCGAGCAATGTCAATTACCTGCTCAAATGTAGCTCCAAACACTCTCTCTCTGGTCATCAAGATCCGAAGTTGATAAGTAAGACCATCTACAAACCTCCTAATCCTCTCCCTATCAGTAAGGACAAACTCAGAAGCATGTCTAGCCAACTCGGAAAACCTTATCTCGTACTGAGTAACTGACAACTCTCCCTGGCGCAGCTGCTCAAACTGTCTGCGCTGCTCCTCTCTATGGGACTGAGGAACATACTTCTCCAAAAAGATCATGGAGAACTGCTTCCATGTGAGTGGTGCTGAACAAACCGGGCTACGCCTCTCGAATGACTCCCACCAAGTGAAAGCAGCACCAGCAAGCTGAAATGTAGCAAATGAGACCCCACTAGTCTCCAAAATACCCGCAGTACGTAGTATCCTCTGGCATTTATCCAGAAAACCTTGGACATTCTCAACCTCTGTGCCGCTGAAAGTCGGAGGCTTAAGTCTACTGAACCTCTCCATCCTGCGCTGCGCATCCTCAGGCATAGCAGGGACCACAAAATCCTGAACTGGGGCAACCGACTGAGCTGGGGATGCTCCTGGTGCTTGAATACCCCGTTCAACCTGCTTAGGTGTCCGGGCAGCTGGAGTCTGATTGCCTCCCCCAGCCTGAGCTGCAGTGGCAGTAGTGGACATAGCAATTGGCTGAGCTAAAGTGGAACACACTGTCAATATCTGAGTCAGGGTCTCCTGAAGATCCGTAATAAGAATAGGCACTGTCGGTGCCTAAGCCTGTCCCGCTGGAGCACCATCGGCGGGAACCTGATCCTGATTGATAGGGGGATCCTGGGGTACTGTCCCGGATGCTGCGCGGACTGGTCCCCTACCTCTACCACGGCCCCGACCCCTTATGGGTTTGGCTGGTGTCTGGTCACCCTGATCGGTATTGCGTGTCCTCACCATCTGTGAGAGATTGAAACAACATAAGTTTAAATTTCAAGAATCAATAGATTGGCACGAAAGAGTTCAAGAAATTGAGATTTTTTCTAAGAGTTCTGTAGCCTCTCGGATATAAGTACAGACGTCTCCGTACCGATCCGCTAGACTCTACTGAACCTGCTCATGACCGTGAAATCCTATGCAACCTAGAGCTCTGATACCAACTTGTCACAACCCCAATTCCTAACAGGTCGTGATGGCGCCTATCGTGGAACTACGCTAGCAAACCATCACCTTACTACACATTTGTTCTATTATAATGATTCGTTATTCAATAATAAACAACAAACAAGCATAAAATTATTTCATTAAGTCTTAGCGCCCCAATAATAGTCTAAACAACTCTAAACAGAACCTCCCAAGACTGGAGTCAACATGGTCACGAGCATCTACGAAATAAAACTAACTCTGCTAATTGTTTTAAATAAGTCTAGGAATGAAATGCTAAAACTAAATAAGGAAGGGATGGAGAAGCTGTGGACGCTGGACAGCTACCTCGAAATCCCGTAAGCTGCTGATAACGAACTCGGATGACTACTGCTCCGAATCAATACCCGGATATGCACACAGAGGTGCAGAGAGTAATGATGAGTACGCCAACTCAGTAGTAATGAAAATAAATCACAGTATGAGAAATAAGAAACAAACAGCACAACACCAATTCACAAAAAACAGTAAATCACTAAGTCACCATAAGTGTTCATCAAATACATAAGTTCAAAAACCAATTTCTAAATCCTTTGAAACAAGTATAATTACAATATATCTCAGTAAAACTCTCAGTAAAAATCAGTTTGAAAACGAAGTGAATCATAGTTCAAAACTCAGTAAAATCATCGTAAATCTGCCCCTCGGGCCAAAATTATTTCTCATAACAATCTCAGTACCAGCCCATCAGGCAACCTCACAGTCACTCAATATTAACCCATCAGGCAACCTCACAGTCACTCAATATTAGCCCATTAGGCAACCTCACAGTCACTCAATATTAGCCCATCAGGAAACCTCACAGCCACTCAATATTAGTCCATCAGGAAACCTCGCAATCACTCAGTATCAGCCCCGCGGGCAACATCACTCATTAAGTACCTGCGCTCACTGGGGGTGTGTACAGACTCCGGAAAGGTTCCTACAGCCCAAGCGCTATAACAAGCCACATCATGGCATAAATCACTCACAATATAGGCCCGCAACCTCACTCAGTCAGACACTCTCAACTTGCCCTTCAGGCCATAAATATACCGGGTTCTCGACCCAAAAACAGTGTTTCAATTTCAAGAAATAGTATAAAAAATACTCTGAGTGTCAAAACAATTATCAAGAAAAGACTGAGTAAAAATCATAACATATCAAGTGAGGAAAATAGTAAAAACAACCCCCAGGGGGTAAACAGATCGGCACTAGTCCCCAAACATGGCTTACAACCTAATTTATATCAAATATATATCAATACTATTAAGCATAGACTTAAAAATTGATTTCGCAACTCAATAGTTGCCTAAATAGGGAATATATTTCCAAAATTCCAATCTTTGCATTACAAAACCCGTGAAAGGGTGCAGAGTCCGGGGTTTCTTACACTCAGGACAGGATTTAAAGATATTACTTACCTCAACTACCCTAAAAAGATACTCCGCAATGCGTTTGCCCCTCGAATCAACTTCCGAGTGCTCCAAATCTATAAAGATCAGATCTTTATCATCAAATTATGCTTAAGGAATGAATTACAATTAAAAAAATACCAATTTTAGCTCAAAACCCAAAATTAGCCAAAAACCCGACCCCCAGGCCCGCGTCTCGGAACTCAAAAAATTTTATACCAAAATATTCTTAGTCATTTCACGAGTTCGTACATATAAAGAACGCAAAAATCGGAGTTCGTTTGACCCCTCAAATCGACCCCTAAAAGTCTCATAATCTCAAGTCCTAACCCCATCTTTTATACTGATTTTCATGAATTAAACACTGAATTATGTTCCTTAATCACTCATAATAAAGTTTTAAGGTCCAAAATACTTACCTCTATGGTGAACACTGATTTCCCTCTTCAAAATCGTCTCAAAAGCTTCTTCCCGTTCAAAAATGGTGTAAAAAGGGTTAATGGTCGCGGAGGGTTTATTTTAATACTGCCCATATTTTTACCCTACGCGATCGCGGTCACCAGACCGCGATCGCACTGACCATCCCCCTCTTGAGCTTCGCGATCGCAGCACTGTGCACTGCTACCCCTCTCTCTCACGCGCCCACGTCCTTGTGCGGTCGCACCCCAGGCACACGCGATCGCACTGGACCTCTCTCCCCTTCTCCGCGATCGCAGGACAGTATTCGCGATCGCACAACACAAAATGTGCTTTCCCCAAATCAACTCTCCGCGATCGTATTATTTTCCATGCGATCGCAGTGAAGGAATTGCTGTTGTGCAAAAACCAGAAAACCAACAATTTATCCAAGTCCAAATGAGTCCGTTAATCACCCGAAATCAATCTTGAGCCCCTCGGGACCCCAATCAAATTTACCAACACATCCCATATGATCATTCGAACTTAGTTGCACTCTCAAAACACTAAAACTAACATCAAAACACCAAAATCACATCAAAATTCAAGCCAAAGAACTTTAAAATTTCTAAAATCTACCAACGATGCCGAAACTATCTAAAACAACTCCGATTGAACTGAAATTTTGCAGACATATCCAAAATGACGTTACAAACCATTTCCAACTGTCGGAATTCCATTCCGACCCCGATAGCCTATTTTTCACTGACGGCCGGAAATCGCCAAAAACTAACTTTCGCCAATTCCAGCCTAATTCTACACAGGACATCACAAAATTATTCTAAACACGCTCCTAAGTCCCAAATAACCTAACGAAGATATCCGAGCAATAAAATCCGCATTCCGAGGTCGTTTACCAATAAGTCAACTCTCAGTTGACTTTTCCAACTTTAAGGTTATTTTTAAAGACTGAATGACTAAATTCTCACTACAACCATTCTGATTTCAAGCCTACCAACTCTAACACATTAATAACAGTTAAACCAAGCTATGACAAGGCAATAACAGTAATTAAAAATGCAGGTTCTACGTAATGACAGACCGGGCCGTTACAATTACTGTATTTATGAATACATCGTGCGAATACATGTGAATACATGCACATACAGCTGGACTGCCCTGATTTTAAGAGCTTTTTGTTGCTGTATTCATGAATACAGCAGCGCGAATACATGTGAATACAGGCGCGTACAACTGGACTACTATGATTTTAGGCGCTT
This sequence comes from Nicotiana undulata, assembly GCA_005239495.1. Lineage (NCBI taxonomy): Eukaryota > Viridiplantae > Streptophyta > Magnoliopsida > Solanales > Solanaceae > Nicotiana > Nicotiana undulata. The sequence goes on from MDKH01148954.1 coordinate 23,155, forward strand.
TTTGCTGTTGTATTCATGAATACATGGCGCGGATACATGTGAATACATGCACGTACAACTAGGCTCCCCTGATTTTAGGCATTTTTTACTGCTATATTCATGAATATAGTAGCACGAATATAAGTGAATACATGCGCGTACAACTGGACTGCCCAGATTTTAGGCACTTTTTGCTGTTGTATTCATGAATAAATGGCGTGAATACATGCGCGTACATATGGACTACCCTGATTTTAGGCGATTTTTGCTGTTGTATTAATGAATACAACAACGCGAATACACTACCGTAACAACTGAACAGTGCTACAGGAAGTAATTATTAATACAGTAGCTATAGAAAGTTAATAACCATGTGGTTTCTGAAATTTCCTCAAAAAAAAATACCCGACCATAATTGGTTTGGTTTGGACTAAAGAAAGTCAAACCAAAACCAAATCAACCCGACATTACATATATAGAAATATACTCATTGTGATGTAATTTATAAATATTTCATAAACTTTTTCATAATTTTATCTTTTAAGGTATTATTATTTCAAGGTTGGACTTAGAACTTTTGAATGTTTCAATAAGTTTTATAGCCATTAATATTGGTAACTTAAATAATACTAACAAAAGCCCAAACCAAAATCAAATCAATACTAATGCTAATAAAAGACATTCAATTCACTACTAGAAACGACAATGTATTAAATATCTATTTTTTGTTTTGCAATGATTTAGATAAAAATGCATAACCTATTTTTATTTTTCTTTAGCGTTTAGTCATGTAATTAATACTCCCTTATTAGTACACTTATTTTATCATGTCTTAGTACTTTTAGATTATATTTATTTTTAGTATGGCTTTTTAATTAGCAATATTTATATTACATAATTTTTTTTTGGTAAGTAACTTTTTTCATTAATCACCAAAATTCATTACAAAACTGCAAAGTCATCTCAACTTGCTTAATTTTTACAAATAACTATCTCTCTACCTATACTACTTCATTACATCAAGGAGTACTCAAGCTTGACTGGTTTCTGGTTCTTCAAAATATTAATTGTTGAATTTTCCTTCTCACTTCTCCTTTAGCTCGTACGTTGCAAACACATGCTACTTCCTTTGCTAGCTGCTCCACATTTCTCTTTTTTGTTTAAAAAATTCTACCATTTCTCTCTTTCCATATCACATGAATATATTCAGCAAACATCATCTTCATTATTCTTGCCTCTTGCGATCTGCCTTTTGCTTTCTGCATCACCCAACTTCTCATTTGCACCCCTGCACTACTGTGATTGTTTGAACAACCAATCCATTGCAGTAGTCTTCTCCAAACACAAATGGAATACCTACATTCATATAATAGATGTAGATGTGATTCTTCTTCTTCTTCTTCACACAAACTACACCTTTGATTCACTTGTATACCCCAGCTAGTCAATCTATCTGTTGTCATGAATCTTGCATGACATTGTATCCACATAGTAAACACTGCTTTAGGTCGAGCATCATTCTGAAACATCAACATCTTCCATGTGACCTTGTTGTGTTCCCCCAGTAGGCTAGCATACACCTGCTTGGTGATGCTCTTACTTGCCTTAACATCTGGACATTGCTTCAACACCTCTCTAGCTTCCAAAATCTTCCTAACCATCCAACTAGCCTGTTGTGGCACTTTCATTTCATTGATATACTGGCCTTTTATATAATAAGAGTGAATCCATTTTATCCATGCTTTATCCTTTTTCATTGCTATATCCCAATATACATTAGTAATCGCAGCTTTGTTCCATATTTTGAAATTCACCAGATTATATCCCTCGGCAACTTTTGGAAGGCACATTTTCTCCCAAGCAATTAAAGTCCTCCTTGTAATTGTATTATATCCAGACCTGATATAACTCCTACAATATGATTCAATTAGCTTCATTATTTTGGCTGGTAATACAAATATTTGGGACCAGTAAGATTGGATTCCAAAATCAACTGTCTGCACTAGTTGTATCCTCCCAGCATAAGATAGCTTCTTAGCTGTCCAAGATGAAATCCTTGCTACAATTTTATCCACCAGGGGTTGTCACTGTACTGCTGAAAGTTTCTTTGTGTCCAATGGAATACCAAGATACTTGAAAGGTAACTCACCTATTGTATACCCTGTACTCCTCAGAATGCTTTGTCTTACACTCTGCTCCACCCCTCCAAAGTAGATTGCACTCTTGTTGAGGTTAGCCTGTAAACCTGAAGCTGCAGAAAACATTCTTGCAGTTGTATCACTGACTTGTAATCCCCCTTGCAAATATTAACAAATCATCTGCAAATCTTAAATGTGTTATCCCCATCTTCCCACATCTTGGGTGGAATCTGTACTCTTTCTTGTGTTTTAACTCGTTTAGTAGCCTGCTTAGATACTCCATTTCCACAACAAATAAAAAAGGAGATATAGGATCCCCTTGCCTTAATCCTTTAGCTGCTTCAAATGGCTTTGTCAATTCCCCATTTATCATTATTGAGTAACTCACTGTTGAGTAGCATGCCTTCACCCATTTGATGAATTTTGTTGGAAAGCACAAATGTTCAAGCAACTGCTCCATGTAAATCCACTCCACTGAGTCATATGCTTTCATCATATACACCTTGACCATACATCTTGGTGATATATGCTTCCTAGTATATCTCTTGACTAACTCATGTGCCAAGATGATGTTGTCTGCTATCTTTCTGCCTGGTATGAATCCTGCTTGAGCTTCAGAAATAATGCTAGGCATTATACTCTGAATTCTTCCTGCAATCACCTTAGAAATGATCTTATATAATACAGAACAACATGATATAGGCCTGAAATCTTTCACTGTAACTGGATTGGGACACTTAGGCAGCAGTGTAATAGTGGTGCAGTTGATTGCTGGATATATCTCTCCTGTTTGAAAGAACTCACTTACTGCAGTAGTCACATCTTCTTTAATTATTGGCCAAGATTTCTTGAAGAATTCTGCATTGTATCCATCTATGCCTGGAGCCTTGTCACTTCCAATCCCTTTCATTGCTTCCTCAATTTCTGGTCCAGTTACCTCAACATTTAGCCTTTGTTGTTGAATTGCAGTTAGTGTTGGCCCTTGCTTCATAACTTTCATATCAACAGCTGGTAATTTTGTAGCCCTGGTCCCCATCAATCCTTTATAGAAAGTTACAATTTCTTCCTTTATTGCTGCCTGCTCAGTTAACTTATTACCAGATAGAGATTGTAATTATGTTATCTGCTTTTTCTGCCGTCTCTCCTTGATAATAGCTGGAAAAAATTTGTTGTTTCCATCACCAAGCTTGATCCAATTTGCTCCAGCTTTCTGCTGCAGTATCTTCTCTTCAATCATAGACCATTTTTCAAGCTTCATTAACCATTCTTTTTCTTGAACTTGGAGCAAATCACTATAATCAGTTTGCATTTGACATTGAATCTGGCTTATAGTGCTCCTTGCCTGCTCAATTCTTTCAGTAACACCTTTAAACTCATTAACATTCAGCAGCTTAAACACTTGCTTCATATTTTTGAGTTTATGCCATATATCTTGCATCCTTCCTTTTGCCCTTTTTCTATTCCACTCTTCTTTCACAATTTTTGTAAATTCTTCATAGCTTGCCCAAATATTAAAGAATCTAAATGGACTTTTTATTTGTTTCCTCTGCAGTCTTATATCAATCAGCATTGGGCTATGATCTGACACATAAGGCTCCCCATATTCTGTACTCATGTGACTATAATTCATCATCCATGCATCATTACCAAATATTCGATCAATTCTGCTACATACCCTTTCCACCCCTTGATTCTTATTGCTCCATGTGTAATAATCCCCTTTCCATGGTAATTCAGCTATCCCTAAATCATGACACAGCTCCTCCATGTCCTTCACATCTGCTATAGTAACTGGGATTTTTGATATTCTATCTTGAACAAACATGATAGCATTGAAATCACCCCCAAGTATCCAAGGTCCCTTTACATTCTGTGCCAATTCTCTTATTTGCTCCCACATCTTTACTCTTTTCTCCATAGTATTGTATCCATATACTATTGTGAGATTAGTTACCAAACCATTCTACTTCCCTTTGATCATGCAATGAATTAACTGCTCCTGTTTTTTCATCTGATGCACATCGTAAACTTATTCATCCCATACTATCCATATTCTTCCATTTATAGCATGCTCATAATTTGTGATTCTATTCCATCCTGGCATCATTTTACTTACCACCTTCTCTACATTTTCCTCTTTCACCCTTGTTTCAACCAAACCAGCCAGCTTTATTTGTTTCTCCCTGATGTACTTCTTTATTTTATTTGTTTATACCTCTTATTCACTCCCCTAACATTCCAGATTAACAGACTCATTACTATATTTTTTTTGTACCCCTCTATCAGGTGGCACAGTCTCCTCAACTCTGTTCTCCTCTTGTTGCAACAGTTGGAATCCATTCCTTGTGCTTACAATTGTTTCCCCTTTCCTGTTGCTCCCTAGTTCTGGCCAATCTTCTTCATTATGCAGCTCTTGTATTGCCTTCCCTTTATCATTTTGAATCACTATTCCAGTTGCACTTTGTTTCTCAATTACCATTGTCTCTGGTTTCTTCACTATTTGCTCTTTCTGCTGTTGATTGCCTTGGCCTTTAACTTGCCATTTTTCAACCAATTTCACTTGCTTCTTAGCAACATTCAACTGTTCTTCATTGTATACCTTTTTCTTCTCCTTACAATCATGTCCAATCTTTAGACATTCATCACAATATTTTGGCTTCCATTCATACTCTACCTGTTGAACTATCATTTTTCCTGATGGCTCTTGTAATGTCAGCTCCTCTAGTAATTGTTTTGTCACATTTGCTTCCACTAAAAATCTTGCATAAGATATCCTTGTTTTCTTAGTTGTGCACTCATTAGCAAACAAAGGTTTCCCAATAGCACTTGCAAGTTTACTTAGTGTTTTATTACCCCAATAGCTCATAGGTAATTTCGGAAATGTGATCCATTGAGGTATTTTCCTTAGAAATTCTGCTTTTATATCAAACTCTGGCGTCCATTGTTTCAGGATCATAGGTCTTCCATTAATGGTATAAGGTCCTCCATACAGTATATCTTTCAGATCCCCAATACTCTCAAATTTTGCAATATAGTACCCTTCTTCGTGCAGGAACAAATCTGGAATAAGTACTCTACTCCAATTTTGTGCACATTCCCATTTTTTTTCCTGAATTTTCATCTCTTCCTTATCAATCATTACCACCACATTCCCATCTACTATTTCTGGAGGAATGTAAGATAGACACATACCATTTTCAAACGATCTATTACCAGCAAATAGGTTAGCCCAAGTCTTCTTCTCCTCCGGCATCACATCAGCTGATTTCTCCTTATTCTGTACTTCTGTTACTGTTCCATTGCCCTCCTTCTCAATTTCTACTCCTTTTCCCATAATTTTCTTCACTGGTGTATCTTCACATGACAGATGAAGCTACACTCATTTGTATAGCACTTAGATCCATCCTTTTCGCCGGTCCCATTTTTGTTTGAGCTGCTTCTGCTGAAGTAGCCAGAAATTGATGCCTTACTGGTGTTGAAATCTGTTGTGTAGATCCATTAACTATGGTTTCTGCAATTTCCGTAGCACTGATTGCTTCACCAATTGTTATTGGAAGAACTCGTTTAGGTCGACCTCGCTTTCTCACCATGGATGAATCTCAGTCGGCGTACGTTAGCATAATGTGCGCCGAGAGCTGGGAGAAAATAAGGGTTTTTATATTACATAATTTTATTGTCTTTATTGTTAAATATTTTAGGATAATGCCATGACACATCTAATATTTTATATTATTTTTTTGAAAAATACATTATATAGTTGTATCTTATTAGGATTATAGAAATATCTTGAGCACATGTTATATGTTTTGTGCTACGAAAATTTTATGGGGGAAAAACCCGAATAACCCGAGAAAAATCGAGATTGAAAAGTCCGTATTTTATTGGTTTGGTTTGGTCTTTAAATTTAATAACCCGACACAATTGATTTGGTTTGGTAATTGTAAAACCCGAACCAACCCGATCTTTGTACACCCCTAGAATTTATGACGATTGTAAGGGTCTTGCTGCAAATTCTGATAAATCACCATAAATTTTGGTGCTTCAAAATGTGCCTCGAGACTATTTTTCTAGAAATTTTCTTAATAGGGTCAAAATATAATCAATGGATAAAAAAGGTCCAGCAGGGTAATTTTTAATCTTCTGCATACGTTACTTTAATCAATGGTTACAATCATTTTTTAGTCAAATTCGTGTTTTGAAAGCTTTAATCCACTTACAATCATTACGAAAAAGGTCCTCCCCTCTTCTCATTCATCTTCCTTCTTTTGCTATTCAATTTTTGCTTATGTTGTTTTTGGGGTGAGATGGTATTTTTGTCCGATTAATATTCATTAAATCTAACCGAGACTATTTTTAAGACTTTTTTATTTGGGCCAAAAAATCAATAGTGACATGAAAGTGTCCTATTTCTGTTATTCACCCCTCACATATTGTGATTTGCGGTGAATAATTCAGGCGCTCTTTTAAGTCCAAAACTAATTCAAACCTTATCCAAATCCTTTGAGACTCAACCCAAACCATTATTCCAACAAGTCATAAATAGTGATATCAACTTATGACAAGTCATAAATAGTGATATCAACTTATGAGCATGCTTAAAATATAAATTGGAATGCAAATACACAAAAAGAAAGGCGGACTCTACTTTTATACTTGCTTTTATTTCATCTCATTATGATTATATATATAAATATTATCATATATAGCATATTTGATTGCCTTTAGTTCTTATCTATTACAAGCTAGCTTGTTGAGTGATCGTACATGTATCACCTCCTCACTTGGAATAGTAAGATAAGATTTATCCTCTTTATTTATACTTTTATTTTGAGGTGATTTATAATTAATAATAAAAGTTTATCATGTCTTGGTGGTAATATTAGTATAGAAGAAGATTACTGAACTATAATTATTTGGATTTAATCGTCTAGACATATATATTTTGATGGTACATTTTGATTCAATAGAGTTCAAAAAAATACACTTTCGCTACACAATATAATTTTAATTGTTATATCCGATATAACTGCTAGCTGATATATAAGATTCTTAGAAATTCAATGTTCATTGCTGAGAGGTGGATATACTGTAGGGGTGGGCATATATCGGGTAAAACCAATAACCCGAACCATTAATTATTTATTCGGTTATCGGTATTGGGTTATTGGTTAACGGTTCGGTAACGGGTTAAATGTTATTTTATTGGGTTATCGGTTCGGGCTTAGTTTGCAATTCTGTTGTTGGGTAAAAACCGATAACCCAATAAGAATGAACTAATTTACCCTTAAGTATATACATATTATACTAGGGTTTCATTTTCATAATTCCTTTTTAGTTTTCCTATTCTCAATTCTCATTTCTCAATTTTTTCCGCCGCACCCTATCTACCTCTGTACCTCACTGGCTCACCAGTTCTTCGCCAGTCTGCCTCACCAATTACCACGGCTCACGCCCTCATCGTGAAAGGATTGAAGAAGGTGATGATGGATGGTGGAAAGTAAGATGTAATCATTGTCATCTTGTATTACGTTACAATGCACGAGTAACTGGTACTAAGTCCTTAATGATGCATGTTGAGCGTTGTTAAGAGCGCAATTTGGTGAAGCCTATTAGGATTGAGTAGTTGCTGTGTTATTTACTTGAATTTGAATTATTAGTACTATGTTTTGACTTTTGACTTGTTAATGTGTTTGAACTATTATTTTGGACCGTTTGTAGTGTTGAACTATTACTTTGGATGTTCTTTTGGGTTCAATGGCAAAAAACTATTTATGTTGCAGCTTTTGTTACTGAAAATTGAATAGTTCTATGTTCTTATTTAGTTGATTGGTTTGTTCTATTTGTTGGGAAATACAGCTGTGTAGCTGGGCAAGCAAGGTGACTGTTAACTGTTAAGGTATATGGAACAGATTTCAACATAATGTCAACTGTCAAACTTATTTTGACCTTCAGGATATAATGTCAAGCAAGATGACTGTTAAGTTATATGAAACAAGTGTTTGAGAACGTTCTTCTCTCAAGTGTAAACAACGTTCTGGCAGTTTGATTTATTAAGCAGTAAACAACGTTCTGTTAAGTGTTTCTTTTTTTGGTTTGTTCTTCTGTTAAGCATACAACGTTCTGGCAGTTTTATTTATTATCTATTTCTTGACTTTTGGCTCAAGATAATTGAGAACTCGACACTCAACAGTTTTATATATTGCAAAATTGTTTTAGTTGTTTTATCTTATCGGGTAAACCGATAACCGAACCGATAATGATCGATAACCGATAACTGATAACCAATATCTTATCGGTTTGGTTATCGGGTTATGATATTTGTAAACCGATAACCGATAGGCAAAACCGATAATATTCATAACCGAACAGAACCGAACCGACCGATGACCACCCTAATATACTGTCATCTTAGGTTTTTAAAAACATTAATGTAACATAAATTATTAGCTATGAGTATGGCGACATACTGTTATGATCTATATAACTGTATTTATTCCATGACTAATTAATTTTGTCAGTAGACTACCCATATTTGTTATAGCATACTATCAGGCAATAAATAAGTATATGTTGTTAATTAGCTATAAATGAAACCTAGCTATTTGATAGCCCTTAGTATATTGTATTTAAGAATCTTAAATGAACATTATATTGATGAACCTAAAGCTTTCTCAATATTCCTCAATATGTGATTTTAAAATTTTATGGTCTGCTCGTGACTGGTTTTCCTCTCACCGGAAAAGAGTTAAAGGAAAATAAATGATATTTGATTATTTGCAACTGAAGGAGTGATAGAGATATGTAACAGATTTGGTTTAATGGAAGGATGGGGTGGCATAGAATTAATTTACAAGGAACCAAATTGTAGAAGACTGACATAATTTTAGATTTGTTTCTCAAATAAATAATAAAACACAAGTACTGGTATTTTGGAAAATCATTTATTTTGGATCATAAAAAAGAGGGAAAAAAAACCCACTTATTTTAGACCGGAGGGAGTATATATTTAGAAACAACAACTTTTAATAAACATAACAACTAACATTTAATGTAATCTGAACGTGACAATTTAAAGGCTATGGATTAGATTGTGGTACTTGTAAGCATGTTGAACAATGTTGTATTAGTATTCAATTTGCAAAATAGAAAATTTTATTTGGAGGCTTCAAACTATTGGCTTACTTTTGTAAGTCATCTTAATACAAGAGAGACTGTTTTCAATAGACCATCGGCATCCCTTCCTCCAAGAATTCTCCACCTTGCTTCAAACTATTGGCTCACTTTCATAGGTCATCTTAATACAACAGAGGTTGTTTCCAATAGACCCTCGGGCATCCCTCCCTCCAAGAGCTCTCCACCTTGCTTCAAACTATTGGCTTACTTTTATAAGTCATCTTAATACAACAAAGGCTGTTTCCAATAGACCCTCGGACCCTCGACATCCCTCTCTCCAAGAACTCTCCACCTTGCTCTTGGGGTGACTCGAACTCACAACCTCTTAGTTGGAAGTGGAGGGTGCTTACCATCAGAGCAACCCACCTTGTCATCTTAATACATATTTCAATTATTCAAGTTCTATATATATTGGTTGTTGTACGTCATGTGTAGTTGTGTACCATCAATTATAGTCGTGTTATCTACTTCTGCCCCACTTGTTGATTTGTACTGTGGATCACCAAGGCATGTTTTAGTGTTTTGCTCATATGAAGATATTATTATTAATTTATTACATGTGTAATGTCATGGGCGGCTTTCCATCCATGCCCCATGACCCCTTGGACGCGCCCCGT
>ML269698.1:0-16210 GCA_005239495.1 Nicotiana undulata
GTCCTCCTAGCCCCTATTTCAGTGCTATGCCGGAGGCTTCTCACCGTTCCCCAATTATTCAGGCTCCTCCTTCTTCAGGCCAGCAGAGTATACCTCCAGTGAGATGCTTCGAGTGTGGGGATTCAAGACATATGAGGAGGGCTTGCCCCAGACTTCGAGGTAAGGACGTCCAGCAGAGTTATCAGCCCACATACTTAGCACAGGCGCCGTCCACCTAGAGGTGGAGGGCAGGTTGGTAGAGGTCATCCCAGAGGTGGAGGCCAGACAGGAGGAGCTCAGCCAGCTCCTATTCAGTACCGTGGGGGTCAATCTTCAGGTACTCCATCCAGAGTTTATACTATACCGGCCCGAGCAGATGTAGTGGCCTCAAATCTCGTGATCACAGGTATTATTTCAGTATGTGGTAGAGAGGCATCAGTACTATTTGATCCAGGATCTACCCATGTGTCAGCCTTATTTTCTTGCTTTTTGGGTGTTCCTCGTGAGTCTTTGGCATCTCGTATATATGTATCCACCCCCGTGGGTGATTCTGTAGTGGTAGACCGGGTCTACCAGTCTTGTGTGATCTCATTTTGTGGACATGAGACTAGAGCGGACCTTCTATTGCTCGACATGGTTGACTTTGAGATTATCTTGGGGATGGATTGGCTATCTCCTCATCATTCCATCTTAGATTGCCACGCCAAGACGGTTACTTTGGCCATGCCCGAGGTGCCCAGGCTGGAGTGGAGAGGTTCCTCAGTCAGCGCAACCAGCAGAGTTATTTCCTTCCTGAAGGCTCAACATATGGTCTAGAGGGGATGTTTGACGTACCTTTCTTATGTGCGGGACACCACCGCCGAGTCTCCGACTATTTATTCGGTGCCCGTGGTTCGAGGTTTGCAGGCGTATTCCCTTCAGATCTTCCAGGATGCCTCCGGATCGTGATATTGATTTTTGCATTGACTTGGCTCCAGATACTCAGCCTATTTCCATTCCCCCGTATCGTATGGCTCCTAAGGAATTGAAGGAGTTGAAGGAGCATCTCTAGGAGTTGTTGGCTAAGGGGTTTATCAAGCCGAGTGTATCATCGTGGGGTGCTCCGGTTCTGTTCGTGAAGAAGAAAGATGGGTCTATGTGGATGTGCATTGATTACCGCCAGTTGAACAAAGTCACCATCAAGAACAAGTATCCATTGCCGCGCATTGATGATTTGTTCGACCAGTTGCAGGGTGCCAGGGTGTTTTCTAAGATTGATTTGAGATAGGGGTACCACCAATTGAAGATTCGGGCTTCTGATGTCCCGAAGACAGCTTTTCGTACGAGATACGGCCACTACGGGTTCTTGGTGATGTCCTTCGGCTTGAGTAATGCCCCAGCAGCATTTATGGACTTGATGAACAGGGTGTTCAGGCCGTACATTGATTTCTTTATGATCGTCTTCATTGATGACATTCTGATTTATTCACGTAGCCTGGGAGAGCACGAGCAGCATTTGAGAGTTGTGCTCCATACTTTGCGGTAACAGAAGCTATATGCTAAGTTCTCCAAGTGTGAGTTTTGGTTTGATTCCGTGGCATTCTTGGGAGTTGTATCTGGAGAGGGTATTAAGGTTGATACTAAAAAGATTGAGGCAGTTTAGAATTGGCCACGTCCTACTTCAGCGACAGAGATCAGGAGTTTCTTGGGTCTAGCAGGCTACTACCGGCGATTTGTGGAGGGATTTTCATCCATTGCAACCCCATTGACTAGATTGACTCAGAAGAATGCTCTGTTTTGATGGTCTGACGAGTGTGAGGCGAGCTTTCAGAAGCTCAAGAATGCATTGACTTCGGCACCAGTTCTGGTATTGCCTTCCGGTTCGAGGATGTATACGCTGTATTGCGACGCTTCACGCGTTGGCTTGGGGTGTGTACTGATGCAGGAAGGGAAAGTTATTGCTTATGCTTTGCGCCAGTTGAAGGTTCATGAGAAGAATTACCCTATGCACGATCTGGAGCTGGCGGCGATTGTTCGTGCTCTTAAGATTTGGAGGCATTACTTATATGGGGTGTCTTGTGAGGTTTATACAGACCACCGCAGCCTGCAGCACTTGTTCAAGTATAGGGATCTTAATTTGAGGCAGCGCAGGTGGCTTGAGTTACTATAGGATTATGACATCACCATTCTCTATCATCCAGGCAAGGCGAATGTAGTAGAAGATGCTTTGAGTAGGAAGGCGGAGAGTATGGGTAGCTTGGCCTATATTGCAGCAGAGGAAAGACCACTAGCCTTGGACATTCAGTCCTTGGCCAATCGCTTGGTGAGATTAGATCTTCTAGAGCCTCATCGAGTTCTAGCTTATGTGGGTGCTCAGTTTCATTATTGGGGGAGATTAAGGCTCGACAGTATGATGACCCGTGTTTGGAATAACTACGAGAGACAGTGGTTCACGGTGGTGCCAAGGAGGTTACTATTGGCAAGGATGGTGTTCTGAGACTTCAGGATCGTTTGTGCATTCCAAATATTGATAGCCTGAGGCAGGGGATTCTTAAGGAGGCACACAGTTCGCGGTATTCTGTTCATCCTGGTGCTACGAAGATGTATTGTGATTTGAAGCAGCATTTCTGGTGGAGACGGATGAAGAGGGACATTGTGGAGTATGTGGCTAGGTGTCTTAATTGCCAGCAGGTTAAATATGAGCACTAGAGGTCAGGGGGCCTACTTCAGCAGATGCCCATTCCTTAGTGGAAGTGGGAGCGCATTACTATGGACTTCGTGGTTGGGTTGCCTCGGACGTTGCGGAAGGTTGACGCGGTTTGGGTTATTGTGGATAGGTTGACCAAATCGGCGCATTTCATTCCTGTGGCTACTACTTATACTTCCGAGAGGTTAGCCCAGATCTACATTCGAGAGATAGTCCGGTTGCACGGTGTACCGGTGTCCATTATATCAGATCGAGGTCCCCAGTTCACCTCGCACTTCTGGAGAGCACTACATCGAGAGATGGGCACTCAGATAGATCTCAGCACATCTTTTCACCCTCAGACCGACGGTCAGTCGGAGCGCACTATTCAGATATTGGAGGACATTCTTAGAGCATGTGTGATTGACTTAAGAGGTCAGTGGGATCAGTTCTTGACTTTGGCTGAGTTTGCTTATAATAATAGTTACCAGGCTAGCATTGAGATGGCTCCATTCGAGGCTTTATATGGTCAGCGATGTCGTTCTCCTGTCGGATGGTTTGAGCCTGGCGAGGCTAAGTTGTATCGCACGGACTTGGTGAGAGATGCCTTAGAGAAGGTGAAGTTGATCCAGGAGAGGCTCCGCACAGCACAGTCCAGACAGAAGAGCTACGCGGATCAAAGGGCTCGTGATGTATCATTTATGGAGAGGGACAAGGTTCTGTTGAAGGTATCGCCTATGAAAGGCATTATGAGGTTTGGGAAGAAGGGCAAGCTGAGTCCGAGGTTTATAGGTCCTTTCGAGGTGTTGCGGCGAGTAGGAGAGGTTGCTTATGAGCTTTCCTTGACTCCCCACCTATCTGGAGTTCATCCGATCTTCTATGTGTCTATGCTCCGGAGGTATCACCCCGACTTCTCTCACGTGGTGGATTTCAGCACTATTCAGTTAGATGAGAGATTGGGCTACGAGGAGGAGCTAGTTGTTATTATTGATAGACAGGACCGCCAGTTGAGGTCTAAGAGAATTTCTGCTGTAAAGGTCCAGTGGTGGGGCCAGCCTGTCGAGGAGGCGACTTGGGAGTTCGAGGAGGACATGCGGAGCAGATATCCACACTTATGCAACAATCCATGTACACTTCTATGTCCGTTCGACGACGAACGTTTGTTTAAGAGGTGGAGATTGTGATGACCCAAACGGTCATCCCGTGTTAACCTAGCTAAATCTGTGTTCTGAGGCTCCAAAATCCTCTGTTAATTCCACCTCGATATGCGTGCGCATCCCGTGCGTGTAGCCGGGAAGCTTCTATGTAAAAACTTGATGAAAAACTGGAATTCTAATAATTAATTGATTAAAGTTGACTTTGGTAAATATTTTTGGTAAACGGAACCGGACCCGTGATTTGATGGTCCCGCAGGGTCCGTAGGAATATATGGGACTTGGGCGTATGCCCGGAATCAAATTCCGAGGTCCCAAGACCGAGAAATGAATTCTTAAAGAAAAAGTTTTTCTGAAAAATATAAAGGTTTTTTTTAAAGGATAATTAATGCTAAAACGGGATTACCGGGCACGTATCATGGTTCCGGAGCCTGGAACAAGTTAAATATGATTATTATGTGTTGCCTGTAAAGTTTGGTATCATTCCGGGTAGTGTAGGTCGGTTCGGTGCCTTGAAACCGAATTCTAAAACTCTAAGTTCAAAGTTTGACTCAATTTGGGTTTGGGGTTGAATCCGTAGTTCCGTTTTAATTTTTAACATTCTGTGAATTCAAGCGAGTCTGTATCACGTATACAGACTTGTCAGTGCTTTTGGACGGGGCCTCGGGAGGGTGTCCGCATTCGCGAAGAAGGAATTGGGCAGGGGCTACGGATGCTCCACGCGTTCGCGTTCCCCAACCGCGTTCGCGATGGGTTGGGCCTCCTAGCCTTCACGTTCGCCCTCCCTCCGTCGCGTTCGCATAGGATCCAGCCTATTGGGCCGGTCCAGTTGTCGTTTGCCTTCGCGTTCGCACCCGTCCAACCGCTTTCGCGAAGGTCTAGCTCAGCTAGCCTCCGCGTTCGCGGCCCCTCCCTCTCGTTCGCGTAGAAGCTCAATGTGGGCTTGGTCAATTAAGCCTTCGCGAACGCACTGCCCAAGGTGCGTTCGCATAGAGTAACACATGGGCAGTGTATTTTCTTAAAAACGGGACTTAGGCTCATTTTCTCCACTTTTCTTCACTTGGTTCGATTTTGGGAACTCTTCAAGAGGGATTTTCACCTAGCAACTGAGAGGTAAGTAACTTTTATTGCCATTTAAGTTAAATACACGAACTTTTAGGTGGATTGACACCCTAATTGAGGGAAAATCATGGGTTAGAGCCAAGACCTAGGGTTGATGGATCTTTAGGAATTTCACTACATTTGTACCATGAAATCATACGAAGATTATATATTAATGATCCTTAGGCTATGGGTGAATGATTTCTTTAAAATTTCCGGAATCCGAGCATGTGGGCCTGGGGGTGCATTTTGGGATTTCTTCAAGAATGATGACTTACCCTAATTAGTAGTAGAATTCCATACTTTTGAGCGTATATTGATTCATTTAAATAATATTTGGCTAGTTTCGAGTCCTTGGGAGACGAGTTTGGAGTGTCGGGCACTTTCTTGACCCGAGGAGTAGGCTCTACGCGAGGTGAGTCTCCTTTCCAACCTTGTAAGAGGGAATTGTCCCCATAGGTGATTATGATTGATTGAATGATCTTATTTGCGGGGGCTATGTACGCACCAAGTGACGAGAGTCCGTACGTAGCAACTATCATGCCATGTCGGGTAGCTTTAGGACTCACAAGCATGCTTATACGTGTCTTGCATGTATCTTTGCATATACATTCGGTCTGGTTGATATCCCTGAAGTTGGTGTGGAAATCTAAGAAAGTATCCTGTAAACTAAATGTAAATCCTATGTTTCAATTTTGTACTCGGAATTTCTCTTAAGGTTTCTCCTGATAATTATGTGTATGCTACGAGCACCCGAGTCACAGGTATGATTCGTGAGCGGGGTAGCCTTATATTATGTTAACCGCGTCACATGATCGATTCGTGAGCAGAGTAATAGATGCATCTATGGTTCGGGCCATCAACCCTCGGCAATGCACATTTAATATATTGCGATGCTTCGGTCGTACGCTTCGGCATGCTACATGCTATTTATTTGTCTGAGAGCTTTTATCATAAGTTATCCTTATTCAAATTGCTTGGCCTGGAAGGAAACTTGAGAATTTTATTTGCTATTGGTGTCGGGTATTGAAAGGGAGATTTTACTTGCATACTTGACTGATTCTACGACTACCTGCTTTCCATATTTATTGTTCCTGTTTAATATTATTGCTACTTATTATAACTGTTGACCGAGTGAGTAATACGTCTACTTCTCTTCACTACTTCTTCGAGTTTAGCCGGGTTACTCACTGGGTACATATTTAAATATATGTACTCATGCTACTCTTTCGTACTTAATTGTACAGGTTCTGAGGCGGCTGCTTCCGGTCACTATTCCGGTGGTCATCGTTGAGAGTTTCCTATTTAGCTGATTACACGGTGAGCTGCTTTCCTTGGCGATTTCGGCAGCGCTGTGGAGTCCCCTGCTTACATTTTAGATGTTATTGTCTATCACTGTTCAGACAGTATTGTATTTACCAGTAGTATTTTGTTATCCTCTCAGTCGCCTGTTGACTTGTGACACTAGGTTCTGGCACACTTTCTAGTTTTGCCTGATATTTTGCAGAGTTGTATGTGCTGGCAATACCTTTGAATTACATAATCCCACATGCTTACGTTTAAATGTTGTTTTAATTAATTTCTTACCTTAAAAACCCGAAAGAGATTTTTATCACTTAAACATATAAAGTAACCTCACTAGTAGATAGGTGTTGTCTTGCCTGACCCCAGTGTTGGGCGCCATCACGGCCGTAACGGAATTTGAGTCGTGACAATATACGCACCACCACCTAATCGGCTGGTATACGTTGATTATTTGTCCCATTCATAGGAATACTAGGGGTGTCTATATTCTTGATTCCCCATGTGAATTATTATTATCTTCTGTTCATGGGTCCCAGAAAAATACGTATTTGATAATGTTTATCCGAAATACATATTAATTTTTATGGCATTCTGAGAAAATCTTATTAACGTATTTGTTATGCATTTATACATGTACATTGACCCATGACTCAGACGGCGTTATATATATATATATATATATATATATATACATATATATGGGATATGGAAAAGGTTATGGCGTTATATACGCACCACCACCTGATCAGCTGGTATACGTTGATGATTTGTCCACAGTGGCCGGGATGATATGATGGGATGCCCTCAGAGGCTTGATGATGTTATGTACCTACAGACATATGCATTACATGACATTTATATGCACGTGCATGACATTATAAATGTTTTAAGATTTGTAAAGTTATTCAGATTTACAGATGGGTTTTTTATTCCATATTTCATCTATGTCTCTTATGTACTGATTTTCATGACTTACATACTCAGTACATTATTCGTACTGATGTCACTTTTTGCTTGGGGACGTTGTGTCTTATGCCCGCAGGTACCTAGACAGGTCGAGAGCCCTCCAAGTAGGCTATAACTCAGTGGAAGATGTTGGTGCACTCCATTTGCTTCGGAGTTGCTTGTTTGGTTAATATGATTTGGACATGTATCGTTTGGTATGGCGGGACTCTGTCCCGACCTTTATGAAAAGTATGTATTCTTAGAGGCTTGTAGACAAATGTCATGTACGAAAAAGATTGTGTGGCCTTGTCGGCCTATGTTCAGTATACGAGTCGATATTTGGTCTTATATGTATGTATGTATGTCTTATGTATAAGTTGGTCTCTCACGTTGTATTTTACTTCTCTCACGGCAGCCTTCCGACTCAATTATCTACGATAGTATGATACATTACGTTGGTACTCGGTTGAGTAAGGTACCGGGTTCCCGTTGCGGCCCACCGATTTGGATAGTGACATTGCGCTTCCGAAAGCTCTCCTCACACTCGTGCGACCAACTGAACGGAGCACCCTTCTGGGTCAATTTGGTCAAGGGTGGAGCAATAGAAAAAAAAACCCCCAACAAAGCAACGGTAATACCCCGCCAAACCAAGGAAGATCCTAATTTCTGTAGCTGAGGACGGTCTTGGACAACTCTGCACCGCCTCTATCTTCTTCGGATCAACCTGAATACCCTCACTTGACACCACGTGCCCCAAGAAAGCTACTGATCCAAGCTAAAACTCACACTTGGAGAACTTTGCATAAAGTTTCCCTTCCCTCAATCTCTACAATACCACTCTCAAATACTGAGCATGCTCCTCCTGGCTACGAGAATATACCAGGATGTCATCAATGAACACAAGAACAAAGGAATCCAAATACGGTTGGAACACGTTGTTCATCAAATGCATGAACGCTACTGGGGCAGTGTTCAGCCCAAAAGACATCACCATAAACTCGTAATGACCATAACGAGTCCTGAAAGCTGTCTTGGGAATATAAGATTCCTGAATCTTCAGCTGATGATACCCGGATCTCAAGTCAATCTTAGAGAACACTCTGGATCCCTGAAGATGGTCAAACAAATCATCAATACGAGGCAAAGGATACTTATTCTTGACTGTAACCTTTTTCAACTGCCTGTAGTCAATACACATTCTCATGGAACCATCCTTCTTCTTTACAAACAACACCGGTACACCCCAAGGTGATACATTAGGCCGAATGAACCCCTTATGTAGGAGTTCCTGAAGCTTCTCTTTTAATTCCTTCAACTCCTCCGCTGCCATACGATACGGTGGAATAGAAATAGGTTGAGTGCCCCACACCAATTCAATACCAAAATCAATATCCCTGTCAGGAGGAATGCCTGGCAGGTCAGCAGGAAACACTTCCGGAAAATCACTGACCATAGGAACAGAATCAATAGTGGGAGTCTCAACACTGACATCCCTCACAAAATCCAAATACGATAAACACCCTTTTTCTATCATACGTTGGGCCTTCAGGTATGAAATCACCCGACTAGGCACATACTCAATAGAACCTCTCCACTTGATTCTCGAAAACCTTGGCATCGCTAAGGTCACGGTCTTAGCGTGACAATCAAGAACGGCATGACACGAAGATAACCAATCCATGCCCAATATCACATCAAAATCAACCATGTTAAGAAATAACAGGTCCACTCGGGTCTCTGGAACCCCAATAGATATGACACATGACCGATACACACGGTCTACAATAATAGTATCGCCCACCAGAGTCGACACATGAATATATGTAACTACTGACTCACGGGGCATATCCAAAAAATGAGCAAAGTATGATGAGACATAAGAATACGTGGAACCGAGATCAAATAAGACCGAGTCATCTTGGTGACAGACTGAGACAATATATGTAATCACTGCATCTGAGGCTATAGCATCTGGTCTTGCTGTAAGTGCATAAAAATGAGCCCGACCTCCACCTGATCGACCTCCCCCTCTAGTGCGGCCTCTAGCTGTCTGACCCCCACCCCTAGCTGCCTGGGCGGGTTGTGAAGTAACTGGAGCTGAAGTCGACGGCTGACTCCTCTACTGAGATGGCCCACTCTGACAACGAGGACACTGTCTCCACACATGCCCAAACTCTAAACACTCAAAACAACTCCCTGGAGCTGGATACGCGGACTGAAGGGAACCCCTGGCACCAAGAAAACCACTAGAAGAACCATGCATAGAGGAAACCTGAGCTGATGGTGCTCGAGATGAACTCAGGGTTGGAAGAGCACTGAATGAAGAACGGCCCGGATGATAACTGTGCGGACCCTGCCTCGAGGATGTACCACTATAAGCTGGGCGAACGGACTAAGGAGGCCTAAATGAGCGGCCTCTACTCTTTTGAAACTGTCCTATGGAAGGAGCACCGCTGAAGCTACCATATCCTCGAGGCCTCTTGGACTTTCTCTCATCATGCTCCTGACGGCGAACTGCCTCAATATCACGGGCAATATCCACAACCTGCTCAAAAGTGGCACCTGATACCCTCTCTCTAGTCATCAGAATAAGAAGCTGGTAAATGAGGCCATCAACAAACCTCTTGATCCTCTCCTTATCAGTAATGACCAACTCTAAAGCATGAAGAGTTAACTCTCAGAACCTCATCTCGTACTGCATCACTATCAACTCACCCTGACGCAACTGCTCAAACTGCCTACATAGCTCCTCTCTGTGAGACTGGGGAACATACTTCTCTAAAAAGAGAGTGGAAAACTGCTGCCAAGTGAGGGGTGCTGCACCAACAGGCCTACGCCTCTCATAAGACTCCCACCAAGTAAATGCAGCTCTTGAGAACTGGAATGTAGTAAACGAGACCCCACTGGTCTCCAGTATCCCTGTAGTGCGAAGAATCCTTTAACATTTGTCTAAGAAACCCTGGGCATCCTCGCCCTCACCACCACTGAATGTCGGAGGCCGAAGTCTACCAAATCTCTCCAACTTACGCTACTCGTCATCTGGCATGACTGGAATCACATAATCCTGGACAGGTGCAACCGGCTGGGCTGGAGCTGCCCCCGATGTTTGAAGCCCCTAAACGACCTGCTCAGGTGTCCGGGCAGCTAGAGTCTGAGTGCCTCCCCCGACTTGAGAAGTAGCGGCAGTAGTATAAACAGCGATTGCTTGTGAAATATTGGTGCACACCGTCAAAGTCTGAGTCAGGGTCTCCTAAAGACCCGGAATCGCAATACGCACTACCGGTGCCCGAGCCTATCCTGTTGGAACATCTACGGCGGGGACCTGATCCTGAACAATAGTTGGGTCTACGGGTACTGCCTCGGATGCTGCGCGGGCTGTACCGCCACTTCTACCACGGCCTCGACCTCTCGCTGGTCTAGCTGGTGTCTGGTCTCCCTGATCAATAGCGCACGTCCTCACCATCTGTGAGAGAATGAGACAACAGAAGTTTAGTTTCCAGAATCAACAGATTTGCACGACAGAATTCAAGAATGTGAGATTTTTCCTTAGGGTTATGTAGCCTCTCAAAGATAAGTACAAATGTCTCTGTACCGATTAGCAAAACTCTACTAAACCTGCTCATGACCGATGAGTCCTATGTAACCTAGGCTCTGATACCAACTTGTCACGACCCTAAACCTAAGTCGGTCGTGATGGCGCCTATCATGATACTAAGCTAGCCAATCTACCGCGAAATAACATAAAGACTCTTCATTAAATTCAAAACTATTCGATATTTCATAAATTTCCGAAATTTAACATTTGCAGAACCACAAAGATAAAGCGTTTAAAACACCGCCCCAAAACTTGGAGTCAACCGTCATGAGCATCTATGAAACAATACATTGTACTACTATTTCCTTACTACAACCAATTCTAGGAAATGATATCAAATAACATGATAAGAAGGGAAAGAGGGCATGTTGCGGACGCCAATCAGCTACCTCAAAATCCCGAACGAAGCTCCAAGAGAATGTGGAAAACAGCTAGCACTCAGACCCAGCACCTGAATTTGCACACAAGGTGCAGGGAGTAATGTGAGTACACCAACCTAGTAGTAATGAAAGTAAATAATGTCTAAGGCTACGAAAACACGTAAAAACAGTCATCAATGCACAGTAAATGAAGTCCTTCTACCAGAAAATACAGATACAATATCGTGTAACATCTACAAATCGCTTTAGGTAAAATATCCTTTGAAAATGGACCCTTTTCACAATTTCCATAGAAATCAAAGTTGTTTAGTATATAAAAAAACAGAGTTCATAAACAATCTTGCAGATGAAAACATGTATCAAAATCTTCCCATCGGGCGTATCATCACTCAACATCAATCACTCAGCATGCCTCACAATCACTCAGTATCACCCCCTTGGGCTACCTCACAGTTACTCGTACTCCCAAATCACTCATCGCTCGGCACTCAACACTCGTACTCAGTACGTACCAGCACTCACTGGGTGGGTACAGACTCCGGAGGGGCTCCTACAACCCAAGCGCTAATATCAAGCCATCTCGTGGAATAATCACTCAGGCTCTCAGCCTCTCTCATATCATAAGATAGTGTAACATGTTGCGGCACATAGCCCGATCCCATAACATCCTCACAACATAAGCCATCGGCCTCACTCAGTCAGAAATTTCTCAAAAAGCCACTCGAGCTATCAATAAAACGGGGTACTCGACCCAAAGTATCATTTTATATCACAAAATAGTGTAAATAAAATTGAGTTTCGAAATCAGTTAAACAAGATATGACTGAGTGTAAATCATAAGTCAACACTGTGAGGAACAACAGTAAACAACCCCCAAGGGACCTAAACAGATGCACAAGGCCTCAAACATGCCGTACAACCCAAAATATAATAATAGTCTTAAAACATAAAATATCATATGAATTAGAATAAAGTACGCAACTTAATAGTTGCGACGGGACGGACCAAGTCACAATCCCCCAGCAGTGCGCGCCACACACTCGTCATCTAGCATGTGTGCCATTCCAAAATAGTGAAAAAATGTGAAGTTTGGGGTTTCATACCCTCAGGACAAGATTTACAGTCATTACTTACCTCAAACCGGCCCGAATACTAATCCGCGATTCTCTTGCCTCTTGAATCGGCCCCCAATTGCTCCAAATCTAACCAAAACCAGATTAACATCATCAATATAGGCTAGAGAGACGAAACTCATTCAGAAATTATCAAAATTAAGCACAAATCCCGAAATTGGCCAAACCTGACCCCCGGGTCCATGTATCAGAATTCAATAAAAATCACATCACAAGAATCCTCATCTTTCCCCGAGTCTATACGTATAAAATACATTAAAATCCAACCACTAATGACCCCTCAATTCCTCAATTTCAAGTCTCCAATTCCCAAGCCCTAAATCCCTAATTTTAGGCATTAATTTCCATATATTTCACCTTTAATCGGTCAAATAACACCATAGAAACGAGTTTTAGGTCCAAAAATCATACCTCCACGAAGTTCCCTTGATTTCCCTCTTCAAACCGCTCCCAAAGGTCTCAACCCGTATGAAAACTTGGATGAAATAATCCAAAATTCGCGAAGGTTGGTATTTATACTTTCTGTCCAGTGAAACCGCACCTGCGGTCTTTCATCCGCACTTGCGGACCCAGGTGCACTTCTGCAGAATTCCACTTAAAGTCCCAATCTCGCATCTGTGGTCAATGAAACTGCACCTGTAGTCCGCACCTGCGACCAAAAGTTCCATCTGCGGAAAAAGCTCAGCTCCTCAAAATCCGTATCTGCGTCTCCCAAACCGCACAAGAGACCTCGCACCTGCGGATCCTCTTTCCGCATGTGCTGAAAACCAGAAGACTTTAAACCAACAACTCCAAAATGCCAAAAACCATGCCGACAACCATCCGAACTCATCCCGAGGCCCTCGGGACCTCAACCAAAAGTACCAACAAGGCATAAATGATCACCTGGACTTAGTCGAACCCTCGGAACACCCAAAATAACATCGAAACATCAAATCAACCCATGATTCAAGCCTAAGGATTCTCAAACTTCTGAAACTCACCAATGATGCCGAAACTATTCAAACCTCGTCCGAATGACCTGAAATTTGCACACACATCCAAAATTATACTACGAACCTGTTCCAACTTCTGGAATTCAATTTCGACCACGATAGCTAATTTTCCAATGCCGACCGGAAATCGCAAAAAATGTAATTTCGCCAATTCAAGCCTAATTCTACTCCGGACATCAAAACCACATTCTGAACGCACCCCTCAGTCCCAAATCACCTAACGAAGCTATCTGAGCCGTAAATTCCACATTCCGAGGTCATTTACCCAATAGTCTGCTTCCGGTTGACGTTTCTAACTATAAGGCCAACTTAAGAAGCTAAGTGTCTCATTTCAAACCATGACCACTCTAAACCCGAACCAACTGACCCAACACAACATAAATAGGCTAAGCAACACATGATAAAGCAGAAACAGGGAAAACATGGCTAATTCTCATGTAACGACCGACCGGGCGTTACAATTTATTAAAAGATTTCACGATAGGTCAAAGCCTTTCACAATATCTATGTCTCAGCAATTGTAAACAGAAAGTTGTACTATTCATAAACTTCATCAATTATCATCTCACAATGAAACCAACCAGAATGTATTGTAAAACGTTATCAACCAACTCAATCTTTTATGTACCACAATGAAGCCAAGGGAACAACTAACACTTCCAAAATACTTGAAACAATACTTAACAACAATTTGACGAAAACAAGTAGACATGGAGGCATCAAAAATCAGGAAAGCAAACAAGACAGGAATATAATGAATTGTAAACTGGGGTAGGTGAGTTTAACAAATAATTTGGTGGTGCATATATACTCGTCACCTCCCCTATACACCACACACATTCAATTTCACATAGAATTTAAGTTGGGGATTCCTATTCCCTCAAATCAAGTTTAAACCAAATACTTACCTCGATTTCACAAGCAATACACTCCTCAAGCATAGCTTTTCCTTTAAAATTTGCCTCTAACCCGGTGGAATCTAATCACAATTGGTTCGATATCATTAATCATTGCTAAAGGTTTAACTTTAGTGAAAAACTATGGTTTTCCTACGTTTTCTTATCAAAATACAAAAATCGACCCCGTCCGCGCTTGGCTAAACTCGAGGTTCAGACCAAAACCCGTTTACCCATTCTCCCCGGAGCCCAGATATACAATTGGTTTTGGAATCCGGCTGCAATTTGAGGTCTAAATTCTAAAATTCTTAAATTCCTAAGTTCTGCCCAAAAATACCAAATTTTACCATAAAAACTCTAGATTCTAGGTTGAAATCCTGTTAAAAGGTATTAAGGATTGAAGGTAATTAGTTAGAGATCACTTACCAAAGATTTGGAGAAGTTTGGATCTTAGGAAAATCGCCTATGGAAGTTTAGGGTTTGAGAGAATTGAAAAATAAGTGAAAATCACGTCTAAAATCTCACTTAACAGGCTGCAGTTATCGCAATTGCGATCAGGGGTTCGCAATTGCGAACCATTTGGAAATCCTGCAGCCTTCGCATTTGCGACATATGGAGGCCTTCGCAATTTTGGCCGGTGGGTCGCATTTGCGTGGTTGTCCTTCCAAGGCCTTCTTCGCATTTGCGACAAAATCATCGCATTTCTCAGGCCTGCAGACTTCGCAATTGCGAAGCCTAATCTCGCAATTGCGAGATCAGAGGCCTGGTGACAAACACCAGATGCACAACTGAGATTTTCTAAGTCTAAACACTCTATAGCCTACCCAAAACTCACCCGAGCACTCGGGGCTCCAAACCAAACATGCATGCAAGTCTAAAACATAATACAAACTTGCTCGTGCGATCAAATCACAAAAATAACATAAAAAACTATGAATTTAACCTCTAAACTCATGTTTTCTCAAGAACACTTCAAATTTCACTATTTCACAACCGGACGTCCGAATCACGTCAAATCAATTCTATTCTTACCAAAATATCATAACAAACTTGTAGCGGGATCCAGAACCAAAATACGGGCCCGATACCAATGAGTTCAAACATATTATCATTTCTTTATTTCTTGTAAAAACCAGCATAACAATTTTCTTAAAAAATTATTTTCTAATACTAGGGACCTCGAAATTCAATTCCGGGCATACGCCCAAGTCCCAAATTTTATTGCAGACCTCCGGGGATCGTCGGAATACAGATCCGGGTCTGTTTGCTCAAAATGTTGACCAAAGTCAACTAAAACAAAATTTTAACTCTAAAACTTATTATTTCTCATATTTCCACATAAAACATTTCCGGTTTCACGCTCGGACTGCGCATGCAAATCGAGGTAATTAAAATTAGTCTTTTAAGGCTAATGATCCTTGAATGGAGTCTTAATTCATTAGATTACCCTTTGGGTCATCACGGGCTCTTATGAAAAATAGAATTTGGTCTCCTATACCATCTACTTCTGCTCAGAATATCATATGTTGTAAATGGGTGTTTTGCATTAAACACAAACCTGATGGTTCCATTGAACGCTACAAGGCTTGTCTGGTAGCTAAAGGTTTTTACCAACGCCCAGGAATTGACTTTCATGTTACTTTCAATCCGGTAGTTAAACATACTACTATTAGACTTATTCTTTCTCTAGTTGTGACTTCCAGATGGCCTCTGCATCAACTCGACGTGAACAATGCATTTTTGCAAGGAACTATAGAGGAAACTATGTTCATGCAACAACCACAAGGATTTGTTGATTCTCAGCATCAAAAACATGTATGTCGCATTCACAAGAAAATTTATGGACTTCGCCAACCTCCTCATGCCCAGTATAATGCTCTTATGTAGTTCCTCATTTCATGTGTTTTCAAGAGGGCGTACTCCTACACTTCTCAGTTCATTTATCAATCTTCTAATGTTATGGTCTTTGTGTTAATTTACGTCGACGACATCATTGTCACTGGTTCTTCAAAAGATCACATCACTCAATTGTGAATTCACTTGGAAGCAGATTCTCTCTCAA
>ML269699.1:663-13761 GCA_005239495.1 Nicotiana undulata
CCGAAACATCATACGAACTTGTTCAAGCTTTTAAATCATAAGAATATCAACAAAAACATCGAATTAAACCTCTAAATCCAATTAATCAAACTTAAGAACTTTAAGATTCTAGAATTCACTTCAATACGCTGAACCGGCCTAAACTGCTCGGAACGACTTCAAACTTTACAGATAAGTTATAAGTGACACAACGGAACTATTCACGGTCTCGGAATCTCATTCGGACCTCGGGAACATGACACCACTTTCCAAGCCACATTTCAAATTCTTTAAAACCTCAAAGTCCCATTTTTGATTCGAAACTACTCAATTCACGCTCGTTTCACACCAAGTTCCACAGATAGGACAAATAATATATAATAAACCTATTCCGGGATCTGGAACCACAATACAGACCCGGTAACGAGGTTTTCACATAATTTTTCACTTTCGCATTCCTTCATTATTTTCAAAAAATAATTTCTTTTAAAAATTCATTTCTCGGGCTTGGGACCTCGGAAGTCGATTCTGGGCATATGCCCAAGTCCCATTTTCCTACGGACCCTCCAGGACCGTCACATCACGCGTCCGGATCCGTTTACCAATAATATTAACCAAAGTCAACTTTATTCAATTATTCAATTCAAAAATCCCATTTTTATCAAATTTTCACATGGAAGCTTCCCGGCTACACGCCCGGGCTGCGCACTCATATCAAGATGAGACTAACGGAGGCTCTCGGAGCCTCAGAACACAGATATAGCTTAAATTACATAAGATGACCTTTTGGGTCATCACAACCTGTTAGGCTTATTCAACAATTTATGTATAAAATAATGATAATGATCATAATAAAAGATGAATAAATTATAATAATAATAATAATAATAATAATAATAATAATAATAAAAGTAATACTAATAATAATTAAATAAATAAATAAAGAAATAAACTAATTAATTAACTGTGTATAATTTGCCAAATCCGTGTCAGAATTATTGAGCTTTGACCTGCGAGGTATGTGTCGCCCATGTGGTGTTAAATGAGACACGTTAAGTCGGGTATATAATTATGAGGTCTTCATGAATCGCACCTCGTCATCAATATTGTGAAGGTTGAAAGGGGATTATTATTAAAGTGAAGTTGTTGATAATTCTGTAATTGGCTATGAAAACCTATTAAGAAAATAGAGGCGGTGAGTATGGGCAGCCTTGTGTATATTCCAGTTGATGAGTGGTCGTTAGCTTCAAACATTCAGAAGTTGGCTAATCAGTTCGTGAGGTTGGATATTTCCCCCAGCAGTGTTCTAGCTCGTATAGTAGCTCGGTCTTCTCTAATCGAGCATATCCGGAAGCGGCAGGATGGTGACCCACATTTGGTTTTTCTTAGGGACACAGTTTGGCACGGTGATGCCTAGCAGGTTATAGTTGGAGATGATAGTGTTTTGAGGATACAGGGTCTGTTATGTGCCTAATGTTGATGGCCTTCGTGAGTTGATCCTTGAGGAGTCTCACAGCTCCAAGTATTCTATTCACCCAGGTGCAGCAAAAATGTACCAAGATTTGAAATAGCATTATTGGTGGAGGAGGATGAAAAAGGACATTGTGGCTTATGTGGCTCGTTGCTTAAATTGTCAGCACGTAAAATATGAGCATCAGAGGCCTGGTGGTTTGCTTCAGCAGATAGAGATTTCTGAGTGGAAGTGGGAGCGTATCACTATGGACTTCGTTGTTGGGCTCCCACGGACTGAGAGGAAATTTGACGCAGTTTGGGTTATTATGGATAGGCTAACTAAATCAGCACATTTCATTCCTATGGCAAGTACTTATACTTCAGCGCGATTGGCTGAGTTATATATTCGGGAGATAGTTCACCTTCACGGTGTGCCCGTGTCTATCATTTCAGATCGAGGTACGCAGTTTACTTCGCACTTTTAGAGAGCATTTCAGCGTGAGTTGGGTACCCGAGTGGAGTTGAGCACAACATTTCATCCTCAGACTGACGGGCAGTCCAAGCGTACCATTCAGATATTAGAGGACATGCCCCGCGCTTGTATTATTGACTTTGGAGGTTCGTGGGATCAATTCTTGCCGTTAGCAAAGTTTGCTTATAATAATGGTTATCAGTCGAGCATCCAGATGGCCCCTTATGGGGACTTATATGGTAGACAGTGCAGATCGCCAGTTGGATGGTTTGAGCCTGGAGAGGCTCGGTTATTGGGTACAAACTTAGTTAAGGAGGCCTTGGATAAGGTCAAGATTATTCAGGAGAGACTTCATGCAGCTCAGTCTAGGCAAAAGAGTCATGTTGATCGTAAGGTTCGTGATGTGGCATTCATGGTTGGAGAGAGAGTATTGCTTCGGGTATCACACATGAAGGGTGTTATGAGGTTCGGAAAGAAGGGTAAGTTGAGCTGTAACGACCCGGTCTGTCGTTACATAGAACCTGCATTATAATTACTGTTATTGACTTGTCATAGGTTGGTTATACTGTTATTGATGTGTTAGAGTTGGTAGGCTTGGAATCAGAATGGTTGTAGTGAGAGTTTAGTCATTTAGTCTCTAAAAATAGCCTTATAGTTGGAAAAGTCAACTGAGAGTTGACTTATTGGTAAACGACCTCGGAATGTAGATTTTATGGCTTGGATAGCTTCTTTAGGTGATTTGGGACTTAAGAGTGTGTTCAAAATATTTTTGTGATGCCCGGTGTAGAATTAGGCTTTAATTGGCGAAAGTTAGTTTTTGGCGATTTACGATCGGCAGTGAAAAATAGGCTATCAGAGTCGGAATGGAATTCCGAAAGTTGGAATATGTTTGTAATGTCATTTTGGATATGTCTGCAAAATTTCAGGTCAATCGGAGTTGTTTTGGATAGTTTCGGCATCGTTGGTGGATTTTAAAAATTTCAAAGTTCTTAAGCTTGAATCCGATGTGATTTTTGGTGTTTTGAGGTTGTTTTTAGTGTTTTGAGAGTGCAACTAAGTTTTATGATCATTTATGATGTGTTGGTAAATTTGATTGGGGTCCCGAGGGGCTCGGGATTGATTTCGGGTGGCTAACGAGCATTTTTAGCCTTAGAAGAACTGTTGTTTTGCTGGTGTGTTGCAGGGTGTAATTTCCTCTATGCGATCGCGGGGTGTCTGATGCGATCACATAGGTCTGTTGGTGAGGCCCCAGAATTTTTTCTGTGCGATCACAGGTGAAGTAGTGCGATCGCAGAGTAGAGAGAGAGGAGGCAGTGCGATCGCGAGAGAGTGTGTGCGATCGCATAGGGGTCTTGGCACGTGGGGGAAAGGTTGGCTGGTTCACTGTTCGATCGCGTGCACTGTGTTGCGATCGCGTGAGGGATTGGGGAAGGCACTGTGCGAATGCGCCTGGGTGCGTGCAAACGCACAGGGTATTTTATTAAAAACCTGGGCAGTATATAATTAAACCCTCCCGCGACCATTAACCCTTTTTCACCATTTTTGTACGGAAAGAGAGCTTTTGAGGCGATTTTGAAGAGAGGAAATCATTGTTCTTCATTGAGGTAATTATTTTGGACCCAAAAACTCGATTATAGGTGATTAAGGAACATAATATCAGTGTTTAATTCATGAAAATCAGTAGAAAAAGATGGAGTTAGGGTTTGAGATTATGAGACCTTCTAGGGATGAGTTGAGGGTCAAACGAACTCCGATTTTAGTGTTCTTTATATTTACGGACTCGTGAGATGATGAAGAACATTTTGGTATAAAAAATTTCGAGTTCCGAGATGCGGGATTGGGGGTCGGGTTTTGGCTAATTTCGGGTTTTGAGCTAAAATTGGTACTTTTCAATTGGAATTCATTCCTTTAGCATAATTTGATGATAAAAATCTGATCTTGGTATATTTGAAGCATTCGGAAGTTCATACAAGAGGCAAGCGGGTTGCAGAGTAGCTTTTCGGGCTAGTTTGAGGTAAGTAATGTCTTTAAATCCTGTCCAGATGGTATGAAACCTTGGACTTTACATCCTTTCATGGATTTGGAGTGACGCACACACCGGATGGCGAGTGTGGGGCGTGCACGAATTGGAAATTTGAAAAAATGTACCTTTTAAGGCAACTATTGAGTTGCGGAATTGCTTTTAAAGCTTATTCTCTATAGTACTACTATGATTTGATATAATTGGGTTGTATGCCATGTTTGGGGCCTAGTGCCGATCTGTTTTAACCCCTTGGGGGCTATTTTACTGATATTCTCACTACTTTGAAACTATGATTTTACACTAAGTCTTTCTTGTGAAATTTTTGACACTCCTATTTGATGATATTACTATTTCTTGAAATGAAATATTATTTTGGGCCGAGAACCCTGTTTTATTCATGGCTCGAGTGGCATGCTGAGAGTGTCTGACTGAGTGAGGCCGAGGGCCAATGTTGTGAGGATGTTATGATACGAGAGAGGCCGATTGCCTGAGAGTGATTGATGCCAAGATTTGGCTTGTTTATAGTGCTTGGGTTGTAGGAGCCCCTTCGAAGTCTGTACACACCCCCAGTGAGCGCATGTACCTACTGAGTGCGAGTGATAGTGATTGGGAGGCATGAGTGACATGAGGTTGCCCGCGGGGATGATACTGAGTGATGGTGAGGTGCTGAGGGAAATTATTACGAGTGATGGTTAGGGCCCGAGGGGCAGTTCTATAATGATATTTTACTGAATTTTGACTATGATTCACTTCATTTTTCAACTGATTTTACTAAGAGTTTTACTGAGAAATATTGGAAAATATACTTGTTTTTCAAAGGATTTTATGGAGACTTGATGTTTACTATTTTGTTGATTGGTGTATCTGTGCTGTGTGTTTCTTATTTCTCAGGCTGTGATTTATTTTCATTACTACTGAGTTGGCGTACTCATCATTACTCCCTGCACCCCTGTGTGCAGATCCAGGTACTGGTTCGGAGCAGTAATTGTCTGAGTTTCGTTTTCATCAGCATTTGGGATTTCGAGGTAGTTGTCCAGCGTCCACAGCTTCTCCATTTCCCTTCTTCATATAGTATTAGTATTTGATTGATAGACATTTATTAAGACATTAGTAGAGTTAGTTTATATCTTAGATGCTCATGATCATTGACTCGAGTCTTGGGAGGATTGTTTAGTTTATTAGATTAATATTATTGGGGCGTAATGACTTAAAGAAATTATTTTTATTTTTGTCTGCTGCTTGTTATTGATTTTTTTGAAATATTATGATAGAACAAATGAGTAGTTATGTGATGGTTGGCTAGCCTAGTTCCACGATAGGCTCCATCACGACCGGTTAGGATTTGGGGTCGTGACAAGTTGGTATCAGAGCTCTAGGTTACATAGGACTCAACGGTCATGAGCAGGTTTAGTAGAGTCTTGCGGATCGGTACGGAGACGTCTGTACTTATATTCGAGAGGCTATAGAACTCTTAGGAAAAATCTCATTTTCTTGAACTCTTTCGTGCCATTCTATTGGTTCTTGAAATCTAAACTCATGTTGTTTCATTCTCTCATAGATGGTGATAACACGCACTACCGATCAGGGTGACCAGACACCAGCCAGACCCACAAGGGGTCGAGGCCGTGGTGGAGTTAGGGGACCAGCACGCGCAGTAGTCGGGACAGTACCACAGGATCCCTCTATCATTCAGGAACAGGTTCCCGCCGAGGGTGCTCTAGCGGGACAGGCTCAGGCACCGGTAGTGCCTATTGTTATTCCGGGTCTTCAGGAGACTCTTGCTCAGATATTGACAATGTGCACCAGTTTAGCTCAGGCAGTTGCTATGTCTACTACTACCACTGCAGCTCAGGCCGGGGGAGGCATTCAGACTCCATCTACGTGGACACCTGAGCAGGTTGTACAGGGTATTCAGGCATTGGGGGTAGACCCAACCCAGTCGGTTGCCCCAGTTCAGGACTATGTAGTCCCAGCCATGCCCGAGGATGAGCAGCGTAGGCTGGAGATGTTCAGTAGACTTCAGCCTCCGACTTTCAGCGGCACAGAGGGTGAGCAAGCCCAAGGTTTTCTGGATAAATGCCAGAGGATACTACGTACTGCGGGTATTTTGGAGACCAATGGGGTCTCATTTGCTATATTTCAGTTTGCTGGTGCTGCTTTTACTTGGTAGGAGGCATTTGAGAGGCGTAGGCAGGTTGGTTCAGCACCACTCACCTGGCAACAGTTCTCTACAATATTTTTGGAGAAGTATGTTCCTCAGTCCCACAGAGAGGAACATCACAGGCAGTTTGAGCAGCTGCGCCAGGGAGATTTGTCAGTTACTCAGTACGAGATGAGGTTTTTCGAGTTGGCTAGGCATGCTTCTGCGTTAGTCCCTATTGATAGGGAGAGGATCAGAAGGTTTGTAGATGGTCTCACGTATCAGCTTCGCATTTTGATGACCAAGGAGAGAGTGTCTAGAGCTACATTTGAGCAGGTAGTTGACATTGCTCGGGACATTAAGTCGGTTCGTAGGTAGGAGCGTGAGGAGAGGGAGTCCAAGAGGCCTCGTGGATCAGGCAGCTTCAGTGGTGCCCCTTCTAGAGGGCAGTTTCAGCACCGCAGAGGTCGTACATTTAGACCTCCACAGCCAGTTCGCCTAGCTTATAGTGGTACATCTTCGGGGCAGGGTCCTCAAGTTCTCATCAGGGACGTTCATCTTTTAGTGCCCTTCCAGCTCAGAGCTCCTCTAGAGCGTCATCATATCAGGGTTCTTCTATGCATGGTCTGTACGGTGGTTATCATGGTGGCAAGAGGTTCTCTTCAGTCCCCATCTTCAGCTCTAGGTGGTTTTTTTGAGTGTGTGGAGAGTTCAGACATGTTTGGAGGCAGTGTCCCCGTCGTCCTGGTAGTTCATCTCAATAGAGGGTTCAGCCCTCGACATCCGCCCCAATCACTTCACCACCTACCTTGGCAGTCAGGGGTGGTGGTCAGGCAGCTAGAGGCCGCTCTAGAGGGAGAGGTCGAGCAGGTGGAGGCCAGCCACGTATTTATGCACTTCCGGATAGGCTTGATGCTATGGCCTCAAATGCGGTGATTGTAGGTACTATTTCAGTTTGTCACAGTGACGCTTTGGCTTTATTTGACCCTGGTTCCACGTACTCTTATGTCTCATCCTATTTTGCTCACTTTCTAAATATGCCCCGTGATTCTTTAGTTACGTCTGTTCATGTTTCGACTCCGGTGGGCGATACTATTATTGTGGACCATGTGTATCGGTCATGTATTATATCTATTGGAGGTCTGGAGACCCGAGTGGACTTGTTGTTACTCAGTATGGTTGATTTTGATGTGATTCTAGGAATGGATTGGTTATCCCCATGTCATGCGATTCTTGATTGTCACGCTAGGACCGTGACCTTAGCTATGCCCAGAGTTCCGAGAGTTGAGTGGGGAGGGTCTATAGAGCATGTACCTAGCAGAGTGATTTCTTATTTGAAGGCTCAGCGTATGGTTGAGAAAAGGTGTTAATATTATCTTGCTTTTGTGAGGGATGTTAGTAGTGAGACTCCATCTGTTGATTATGTTCCTGTAGTCCGTGATTTTTCGGATGTATTCCCTGCAGACCTGTCAGGCATGCCACCTGACAGGGATATTGATTTTGGTATTGACTTGGTGCCAGACACCCAACCTATCTTTATTCCACCTTACCGCATGGCACCAGCGGAGTTGAAAGAATTGAAAGAACAACTTCAGGAACTCTTAGATAAGGGGTTCATTCGGCCTAGTGTGTCACCGTGCACCGATGTTGTTTGTGAAAAATAAAGATGGCTCCATACGCATATGTATTGATTATAGGCAGTTGAATAAGGTTACGGTGAAGAATCGGTATCCTTTGCCCCGTATTGACGACTTGTTTGATCAGCTTCAGGGAGCTAGGGTGTTCTCGAAGATTGACTTGAGGTCTGAATATCATCAGTTGAAGATTCGGGATTCTGACATTCCGAAGACTGCTTTTAGGACCAGATATGGTCATTATGAGTTTCTGGTTATGTCATTTGGGCTGACCAATGCCCCAGCCGCGTTCATGCAATTGATGAACAGTGTGTTTCAGCCGGTTTCAATTGATTGTTGCCAATGGTTGTGGCAAGTGTATTAAAAGTGTTGGTTGTTCTTTTGATTTTATCATGGTACATAGAGACTGAGCTGGGTTGATAGCGTTACGGTATTGGTTTTGCCTACTGGTTCATGTTCTTATACGGTCTATTGTGATGCTTCTAGAGTTGTTTTGGGAGCGGTGTTGATGCAGGACGATAGGGTGATTGCCTACACGTCTAGACAGTAGTAGGTGCACGAGAAGAACTATCCAGTGCATGATCTTGAGTTAGCTGCCATTGTTCATGCCTTAAAGATTTGGCGTCATTATCTGTATGGAGTGCAGTGTGAGATCTTCACTGATCATCGTAGTTTGCAGTATCTGTTGAGGCAGAAGGATTTGAATTTGCGGCAGAGGAGATGGTTAGAACTTCTCAAGGATTATGGCCTTACTATTTTGTATCATCCAGGGAATGCCAATGTAGTGGCCGATGCCTTGAGTCGCAGAGCCGAGAGTTTGGGAAGTCTAGCTTACCTTTCAGAAGTAGAGCGACCTTTAGCACTTGATGTTCAGGCTTTAGCGAGTCAGTTGGTAAGATTGGATTTGTCAATCCCTCCGCGGGTATTAGCTAGCATGGCTTCCTGGTCTTCTCTTTATGATCAGATTAGAGCTCGGCAGTATGATGATCCGCATTTGTTAGTACTTCAGGATAGGGTCCGTCGGGATGATGCTAGGGATGTGACTATTGGTGATGACAGTGTTATGAGGATGTAGGGTCGTATCTGTGTGCCCAATATGGATGGTCTTCCAGAGTTGATACTAGCAGAGGCTCACAGCTCACGGTATTCCATTCATCCGGGTGACTCGAAGATGTATCAGGACTTGAGACAACAGTATTGGTGGAGGCGGATGAAGAGAGATATTGGTGAGTATGTAGCACGGTGTCTCAACTTCCAGCAAGTCAATTATGAGCACCAGAGACCAGGTGGATTACTTTAGAGGTTAGATATTCCGGAGTGGAAGTGGGAGAGAATCACTATGAACTTTGTAGTTGGGCTTCCACGGACTTCGAAGGGTTTTGATGCTATTTGGGTCATTGTGGATAGATTTACCAAGTCCGCGCACTTCATTCCTGTCAGCACTACTTATACATCAGAGCGGTTAGCTGGTATTTACATGAAGGAGATTGTCCGGTTGCATGGGGTTCCAGTTTCTATCATTTTCGACAGAGGTACTCAGTTCACATCTCAATTTTTAAGGGTCGTACAGAGAGGTATGGGTACTGAGGTAGAGTTGAGCACAGCATTTCATCCTCAGGCCGACGGGCAGACGGAGCAGACTATTCAGATTTTGGAGGACATGTTACGTGCTTGTGTGATTGATTTTGGTGGTTCATGGGATCAGTTTCTTCCACTAGCAGAGTTTGCATATAATAACAGCTACCAGTCCAGTATTCAGATGGCCCCTTGATGTGGCATTCATGGTTGGAGAGAGAGTATTGCTTCGGGTATCACCCATGAAGGGTGTTGTGAGGTTCGGAAAGAAGGGTAAATTGATCCCTAGGTATATCAGGCAGTTTGAGATTCTTGATAGAGTGGGGGAGGTAGCTTATAGACTTGTGTTGCCTCCAGGGTTATCCTCAGTTCATCCGGTATTCCATATGTCTATGCTCCGAAAATATCATGGTGACATGTCCGACGTGTTAGATTTCAGCTCTGTCCAACTGGACAAAGACTTGACTTATGAGGAGGAGCCGGTAGCTATTTTAGACCGGCAGGTTCGTCAGTTGAGGTCTAAGAGTTATCCTTCAGTTCGAGTGGAGTAGAAAGGTCAGCCCATTGAGGCAGCTACTTGGGAGTCCGAGTTGGACATGCTGAGTAAATATTCACACTTGTTCGCTAATTCAGGTAACATTCTATGTCCGTTCGAGGACGAACTTTTGTTTTAGAGGTGGAGATTGTGATGAACCAAAGGGTCATTTTAAGAATTTAGACCCAATTCTAGGCTTATTATCCATAAAAAGAAAAATTTTAAATACCTCGATTTCCGTGCGCAGTCTGGGCGTGAAACCGGAAAGCTTTTATGTTAAAATATGAGAAATAGTAATTTCTAGAGTTAAAATTTGATTATACTTGACTTCGATCAATATTTTTAGTAAACGGACCCGAATCTGTGTTCCGACGATCCCATGAGGTCCACAATAAAATATGGGACTCGGGCGTATGCCCGGAAATGAATTCGAGGTCCCAAGCCTTAGAAATCAATTTTTTAAAGAAATTATTTTGCTGAAATATTTATGAAATAAAGAAAAAGAATTAATGTTTGAAATCATTGGTATCGGACCCGTATTTTGGTTCCGTAGCCCGGTATAGATGTGTTATGATATTTTGGCCTTGCCTGTAAAATTTGGTAAAAACGGAGTTCGTTTGACGTGATTCGGACATTCGGTTGAAAAGTTATGAACTTTAAGTGTTCTTGATTAAAATGATGAGTTTTGAGGTTTAATCCATAGTTTTACATGTTATTTTCATGATTTGATCGCACGAGCAAGTTCGTATGATATTTTTAGACTTGCGTGCATGTTTGGATTAGAGCCCCGAGGGCTCGGGTGAGTTTCAAATAGGTTTGGGTTGTGTTGCGATCGTTCTTTCTTATACTTCGGCGACGTTTCTTCAAGCATAAATGATATCATATTGAACAAATGAGTTCTGATTTCTGTTTTGAATGAAGTATTAGATCCGTATCGTAATTACGGACCCGTAGCAAAAAGAATCATCGAATTTGGACATCGTATGAGAATTTTATGGGCATTTTACTAAGGTTACCAGATTTTTCAAGTTAATTACGCAATTGCCCCTGACGGATTATTAAAAATTTGCACTACTTGCAAATATTAAAAACTACGTATCTCCTTCATTTATAAGGTCAAATTGAGTGATTCAAAAGCCTAACTTGACTAGAATTTCACAAGGAATCTATTGGACGCATAAAAATCGAATTTCGGGATCGTTTGGCACGAGAAACGAGGCAGAATAGTTGGCAGAAAAATATATTAAAATCTGGCAGGCCTTCTTCTTCAAATTTTTGAACCCTACAGCCCTAGGAGCGAAATTCTTCACCAAATATTATCCCCAAGTGATAGGTAATCAATTCTAAACTTTACTCTTTCAATTACTCATTGTTTTTCATCAATTTTAAATCAAAAACTAAGAATTTTTATGGTAAAAATTGAGGGTTTAAGTAGAATTAGGGAATTTTGTAAAAATTGAATTTTTACCTCGAATTGAAGTCGGATTTCGAGACTAATTATATATTTGGGTTCATGGGTAAACGTAATTTGGCTCGAACCCCGAGTTTAGACCAAGCGGGCCCGGGGTCGGGTTTTCATTTTTTTTATAGAAAACTTAGGAAAATTTATATTTTTCAACAAATTTAGTTCCTTTAGTCTTAATTAATGATATTGAGTTAATTATGATTAGATTCGAACAAGTTAGAGCAAGATTCTAAAGGAAAAGTTATAATTGAGTTGTGAGTGGCCTGCGAAATTGAGGTAAGTGTTTGGTCTAACTTTGACCGGAGGGAATATGAATCCCCACTTGTTTGCTTTTTGAAATGCATGGGCGTGGTGTATAGGTGAAGTGACGAGTATCTATGCACCACCTAATATGCCTGTTAAGCATGATCCCTTTCTCGTTCCCAACTTAATTTATTCTTGTCTTAATTGTTCTATGTCCATTAGTGTTTCTATGACTACTTGATCTTGTTATTTTATTGTTAGATATTGTTGTATTTATTTTGGAAAGAGTATTGGTTCATTTAGCTGAATTCCTTGTGGTACAAAACGGTTGAGCGGTTTGGCATTGTTTTCACGAAATATATATATATACGTTCTTGTTGGTTCCATTTTTGATAATATTGAGGGAGTGATAAGGAATGCAGTTTAACTGTCTTATGATTGTTGAGGTTTACGTGGATGTTTGGTTTCAATTGATTGTTGCTAATGGTTGTGGCAAGTGTATTAAAAGTGTTGGTTATTCTTTTGATTTTATCATGGTACATAGAGACTAGGCTGGGTTGATAGTGTTACGGTGTTTACATATTGTGATGACCCAAAAGGTCATCTTATGTAATTTAAGCTATATCTGTGTTCCGAAGCTCCGAGAGCCTCCGTTAGTCTCACCTCGATATGCGTGCGCAGCCCGGGCGTGTAGCCGGGAAGCTATTATGTGAAAAACTGACAAAAGAATGAGTTTTGATAATTAATAAATGAATACAGTTGACTTTGGTCAACATTTCTGGTAAACGATCCCGGAGGGTCCGTAGGAAAATATGGGACTTGGGCATATGCCCGGAATCGAATTCCGAGGTCCCAAGTCCGAGAAATGAATTTTTAAAAGAAATTATTTTCTGAAAATAATAAAAGAATATGAAAGTGAATAATTATGTGAAAACCTCGTTACCGGGTCCGTATTGAGGTTCCGGAGCCCGAAACAGGTTTATTATATACTATTTGTCTTATCTGTGGAATTTGGGGTAAAACGGGCGTGAATTGAGTGGTTTCAGATCAAAAATGAGGTTTTGACGTTTTAAAGAATTTGAGATGTGACTTGGAAAGTGATGTTATGTTCCCGAGGTCCGAATGAGATTCTGAGACCGGGAATAGTTCCATGGTGTCATTTATAACTTATCTGCAAAGTTTGAAGTCATTCCGAGCAGTTTAGGCCGGTTCGACGTATTGAAGTGAATTCTAAAATTTTAAAGTTCTTAAGATTTGATTAAATAAGTTTTGGGGTTTGATTTCGAGTTCCGCTGTTGTTTTTCGTATTCCGAAAGTTCGAGCGAGTCCGCTTAGTGATTTAGGACTTGTTGGTATATTTGGACGGGGGCTCGGGTGGGCCCAGGTGCCTCCCAAACCCCGCACGAGGCCAAAAAAACCAGCATAAACCACTGCTGGTGCACATCAGCTAGTGTGACCGCAGGTGCGGGACCGCCCCTACGGTCCTAGCCTCGCAGGTGCGATTCTTCTCGCAGGCACGACCCAGGCGCCGCAAGGGCGGCTCCGCAGGTGCGGCCCCTTCTGGGCTGGCCCAAGTCCGC
>ML269700.1:0-49517 GCA_005239495.1 Nicotiana undulata
ATATATATATATATATATATATATATATTGATATTTTCGAAAAATAAAAATAAAAATAATATTTTTCTAAAAATACTTAATACCTTAATCAAATAGAGAAAAATGAAACTATTTTTTGTAATTTTTGTTTTCTTTTGTGATAAAATAACGTAAAAGAGTTAAAACTTGTTAAAATAGTAATACTAGACCTAAACTAAATACTTAAATGCTAAAAGATGTAAAATCTCAGGGAGGGTCAAAAATTACATGTCTACAGATGGGGCCTAGGAATGGCTGAAAACCCGCTGAAAGTGGGAAGTGCTAAATGAACATGGCGACTCACATTGCCCCTACCATGACGGGCTGCAACTAGGGTATGGACACCACTGTACGTGCTAGAATTTTGAGGCCTCTTGGCCTCCCTCTCTTCTCTCTCCGGGTCCCACATACCCCCCAATCTTCTAGTGATCTCTACTACTTGCTAGTATGCAATGTCCATCTCCATCTCTCGAGCCATGCTACATCGTATACCAGGGTTGAGCCCCTCGATAATACGACAAACTCACTCTCTAACAGTAGCAACCAAGGCTGGTACATGCCTGGACAAATCACTGAACTGGACTGCATACTACGCTACAGTCATAGAACCCTGGGGCAACTGCTCAAACATTGCACGCCATGCATCTATGAGACTCTGGGAACAAACTCCCTCAAGAACATATCTGAGAGCTAAGCCCAAGAGAGTGAAGCTGCCTCATCCAAACTACCCTACTCATACGCTCGCCACCACAAATAAATTACTCCCTTAAGCTGGAACGTAGTGAAAGCAACTCCACTCGACTCCACAATACCCATAGTACGATGGATACAGTGTCACACCTCAAGAAACTCCTGGGCATCCTCAGGCGCAAAACCACTGAAAGTAGGAGGGTGAGATGCTCCCCCACAGAAGTTGTTTCCTAACCTCGGGCTGAACTGGGGCTACCAGCTGCACTGGTATGACCTATGGGACCTGGTCAACCTGAACCCGTTGCCTAGGGTACGGGTGGCAGGAGTCTCTTCTCCTCCCCCAACCAGTGATGTGGCAGGAGCAAGTGGGATCAACCCTGCCTGGGCTAGATTTCCAAACATGCTCAAAAACTGGGTGAGGGTCTCTTGAGGTGCTGGGGTAGTAACATGCGTCTCAGGTGCCTGCTCTCTAACTGGACCTACTGGTGGCTCCTCTATAGCAGCTCGTGCAGGTGTTGTGGCTACACCACATGGACGTTCTTGGCCTCTACCCAAGCCCAGCCACTCGCGTATCTAGCAGGGGGCGCATGTGTCTGGTAATCCGATCCGGTTGTACGTTTCCTCACCATCTATGAGAGAATAGAAAGATAGAAGTTTAGAACCTCGAAGTCAATAATTTCGCATGCTAAGGAATCAAAGAAGTGATGATTTTCCTAACAGTTCCATAGCCTCAAGAAGATAAGTATAGACATCTCTGTACCGATCCGCGAGACTCTACTAAACCTGCTTGTGACTCATAACACCTATGAACCTAGAGCTCTAACACTAACTTTGTTGGACCCCAATTTCGCTCCATAGGATGTCGTGACTGTACCTAGTCTCTAAGACTAGGTAAGCCTAACAATATGCAAAATATTTTAAATAACAATAGATATAAGTCTCAAACTCAACAGGTGTATAAAAACAAAATTACAACTAAGCATATACAAATCCCGAAACCCGATGAAATACAAGTCACAAAATCTAAGTATGATTACTGAATAATCCTATACATAATTTCTATATATAAAGGATAATGAAATAATAGATCTAGAGAGAGGGGGACTCTGAGGCCTGCGAACGCCCAACAGGTATACCTTGAAGTCTCCGTAGTAGAATCCCAACTAATGTTTGGACTGGTAAGAAGTACCTGAATCTGCACAAAAAGATGTGCAAAAGAGTAGAATGAGTACACAACAATGGTACCCAGTAAGTGTCAAGCTGAACCTCGGTAGATTAGTGATGAGGTCAGGTCAGGGCCCTACTAGAAATAATAAAAAACTGAACAAATATAGGTAGTGTAATAAAAAGTGTAGTGAAATTCAATCAACGAATAGTATAACAAGATTACCCGTACTGAACTAAGCAAATAGTGCAACACATAGTTAGACAATTAATAGTATGCTAAGGAAAAATCGATCAAAGACAAGTACAAAAGAATGGGGAAATGTCAACAAGAGTCACTACCGTGGTACCGCCTCGTAGTCTCAAATCACAAAAGTAAATCAAAATCTTTTCTTATATCACCGTGG
Source organism: Nicotiana undulata (assembly GCA_005239495.1). Lineage (NCBI taxonomy): Eukaryota > Viridiplantae > Streptophyta > Magnoliopsida > Solanales > Solanaceae > Nicotiana > Nicotiana undulata. The sequence goes on from ML269700.1 coordinate 2,280, forward strand.
GAGACTTTACATTTAGTTTTGAAAATCGTGTTGCCCGAAATAGCAGCCTGCTTTTTAGCCCCCCTTATCACACCGCATGGCTTCTAGAAGTTCCCCTACTAGCCACGCGTATCAAGCCCACTTTATCTCACTACATGCGTTTCAACACCAAGACCTTATACCACCGCATATGTATCAATATCACAACATATCGCAAATCGCACCTCAAGTGCCCAAGCTCTCAATTTTTCGGAGAAACCAATCGATAACATAATTTCACAATAAAGAGCTCACGACTCAACCACAACGTACACCAAGTCTCAATAATAATAAACGGAAGAATAACTCAAAGAATGCCACTTCAGAACTTTACACTGTGCCTCAATAGGAATCACGGCCATTGCAACCCAATACCAAATTCAACAACAAGATATTTTAGTGAATAGTAATTTCAAGCAAGAATTCAACAACTAAATACCGAATACGGAATAAGGAAACAAGAATTTCGACTAAGCAAGTTGAGGAATTAGCAAGTAAGAGATAGGGCAAGTAAACATGTCAAATTAGACTAAATAAGATGACTATAATATGTTAAAGTAACTCAATTAAAACATAAAAGGAATATACATAGCTAAATAACCGGGAATTTCAACATTTAGCCCGTGTACACACTCGTCACCTTGCGTACATGGCTTCCATATATCACAATTATCACAACAATACCACATCCTAAGGGGTAATTTCCTAACACAAGGTTAGACAAGTCACTTACCTCAAACCATGCTAATCAATCAGCTAGAAGGCCTTTCCCTCGATTTTCAAACTCCGAACGACTCGAATCTAGCCAAAACAATTTCATGCTATAAATATAACTATAGGAAACTGATTCAAACAATGAAATTATGATCTTTGCAAAGAAATGAAAACTCAATCCAAAAAGTCAACCCGGCCCCATGTCTCGCAACAAAAATTATAAAATCTGAATACTCATTTGATATCAAGCCCAACCATACATGAATTACTAAAATTCAACCTCAATTCGCCTTTCAAAGCACATATATTTAGCCTAAGGAGTTTCTACCAATATTTCCTAATTTCCAACTCCAAAGCACTAATTAAATGATAAAATCATCAAGGGATTCGTGTAGATTAATCCAAAACGAGTTAGAATTCCTTACCCAAAACTTTCGATGAAGGACCCTCAAAATTTCTTCTCCCGCTGAGCTCCCTAAGTACAAAATGAATTATGAATCAAAAACCCTCGAATTTTCCCTTTTCTTCCAAGTTAAGTCGCACATGTGACCCAATAGACACTTTTGTGGCACCACACTTGCGAAACTTCCATCGCAGGTGCGGATATCCCTTATGTCGGCGAATTATGCTTCTGCAGACAAAGCTTTGCACTTGCGAGTGCACTCCTGCGGAGTATTCTCCGCATGTTTGATGATCGACCAATCAGCCCTCTTGTCACGACCCCAAATCTAAACTGGCTATGATGACGCCTATCGTGATACATGGTTAGCCAATTCACTAAAAATAACATAATGATTTTTCCATTTATACATAAATATCCGATTTTTTCTTACTAATTCTGTTTAAAACATGGTACAACAATAATACCACAAAATCAAATCTAACTACAGCCCAATACCCGTAGACAACTATCATGAGCATCTAAGAAGTGATACAGTCTAATACAAATCCTCTACTACAACAAGTCTGGGAAGTAAAGTAAAATGTCAGAGTAGGAAGGAGAAAGAGTAGGTTGCGGACAACTACCGAACAATCTCCGAACAATGCTCCAAATGGGGTAGCTCAACTATCGCTCTGCCCCGGTACCTGAATCTGCACACAAGGTGCAGGGAGTAACGTGAGTACGCCAACCCAGTAAGTAACCAAAGTAACTAAAAACTTGAGTGCAGTGACGAGCATTTAAACTTTAGAATTTCATTAAAAAATAGGTACAATTAAAGGTAAATAGATCAAGTCAAGAGTCCACATTTACCAACGATTTCACCGAACTCCAATTTTTCCGTTTCAACTTGTATAAAACATTAGTCAACATTTATCAAAGAGGCTCAGTGTAAAGAAAAGTGAAAACACNACTAACAGGTCGTCACAAGGCCCCAATCATGGCTTACAACCCATAAACAAGTATAAGTTTCTAAAATACGGGATATCGTAAGGTTTCAAATCGAATATGCGGCATAATAGTCGCCACGGGAAAGACCAAGTCATAATCCCTTTCGATGAACGCCCACACGCTCGTCACCTATCATGTGCGTCACCTCATTTACTAAAATAATATAAAATCCCAAGGTTTCATACCCTCAAGTCTAGAGTTACAATCGTTACTTACCTCAAAACAGTCTGAAAATAACTCTGTGATGCTCTTGCCCCTCGAATCGGCTCCCAAATTCTCTGAGTCTATCAAACTCAGATTAATAACATCAAGATATGATAGAGAGACGAAACCCAATCGAAAACTATCAACATTAGGCACAATTCCCTAAATTGGCCAAACCCGACTCCCAGGCCCACGTCTCAGAATTCGATAAAATTTACACCACAAGAATCCTCATCCTCCCACGAGTCTATACATACCAAGAACACCAAAATCGGACTCCAAATGACCCCTCAAATTCCCATTTAAAGTATCCAAATTCTCATGCCCTAACTCCCCCAATTTGGGTTTAATTTCAGGTAAAATTGCTTAGAAATCAATATATTATCGAGTTAAGAAGTCAAGAATATAACCTCCAAGTGATTCCCCTTTGATTTCCTCGAAAATATCTCTCAAAAGCTTCAATCCCGTTCAAAAATGGTGAAAAAGTGGTGAAGGGTCGCAGATGGGGCTATTTAAATACACTGCCCAGCTCCAGGTTTTTCTTCAGTGCGTTCGCGTCACTAGGGACGCGTTCGCGAAGCTCAGCCTATACTCCCTCTATGCTACCGCGTCCACCCCAGCGCGTTCGCATAGAGTAACCAAACAGCCCCCTACCACACGCGCCAACCCTACGCGTTCTTTCGCTCAAGGACCCACGTGACCGCATTGTTTTCCCTTCCCTTAATTCGCGATCGCGGCCCCACATTGACGATCGCATAGAACAAAATCCCAGTTTCCCTCAACATACCTACGCGATCGCAGCCCCACTCTTGCGATCGCGTATAAGGAAACCAACATGCAAAGTTGCAGCAGCAACATCAACCCTTTTAAGGCAAAACACACTCCGATAACCACCCGAAACTCACCTGAGGCCCTCGGGACCTAAACCAAATATGCAAACATATCCCATAACCTCAATCAAACTTAGTCGAGCCTTTGAAACACCAAAACCGCAAAAACACCAGATTCACCTCGGATTCAAGCCTATGAACTCTGAAACTTCTAAATTTCGCCAATGATGCTGAAACCATCCAAAACACGTCCGATTGACCTAAACATTTGCACACATATCCAAAATGATCCTACGAACCTGCTCCAACTTCCGGAATTTCATTCTGACCTCGATATCCTATTTTCCATTGTCGACCGGAAATCGCCAAAAACTAACTTTCGCCAATTCAAGCCTAATTCTATGCCGGACATCAAAACTTCATTCCAAACACACTCCTAAGTCCCAAATCACCTAACAGAGCTACCCGAGCCATAATATCCATATTCCGAGATTGTTTACTAAGAAGTCAACTCCCAGTTGACTTTTCCAACTATAAGGCTAATTTAAGAGACTAAGTGTCTCAATTCTCAGCACGATCATTCCGAACCCGGACCAACCGACCAACACACCATGATTAGGTTAATTAACACATANCTAGTTTCATAAGAATATCATCCACTCGGGCACAGTGTCACTCACAAATAAAGCCTCTCAGGCAAGCCTCTAAGCCACTCGTGACTCTACTCTCAAAAGTCAATGCTCACACTCAGCACTCTCACTCATCAGGTACCATATAACAACTGTTGCAGCGTGCAGCCCGATCCATATAATAACTCGCTACGACGTGCAGCCCGATCCATAATAGTAACCCGCTGCGGCGTGCAACCCGATCCATATTAGTCGACTGCGCTCACTGGGGGTGTACAGACTCCTGGAGGGGCTCCTACAGCCCAAGCGCTATATTGCTGCGGCGTTCAGCCCAATCTATATATATATATATANAGTATCCAAATTCTCATGCCCTAACTCCCCCAATTTGGGTTTAATTTCAGGTAAAATTGCTTAGAAATCAATATATTATCGAGTTAAGAAGTCAAGAATATAACCTCCAAGTGATTCCCCTTTGATTTCCTCGAAAATATCTCTCAAAAGCTTCAATCCCGTTCAAAAATGGTGAAAAAGTGGTGAAGGGTCGCAGATGGGGCTATTTAAATACACTGCCCAGCTCCAGGTTTTTCTTCAGTGCGTTCGCGTCACTAGGGACGCGTTCGCGAAGCTCAGCCTATACTCCCTCTATGCTACCGCGTCCACCCCAGCGCGTTCGCATAGAGTAACCAAACAGCCCCCTACCACACGCGCCAACCCTACGCGTTCTTTCGCTCAAGGACCCACGTGACCGCATTGTTTTCCCTTCCCTTAATTCGCGATCGCGGCCCCACATTGACGATCGCATAGAACAAAATCCCAGTTTCCCTCAACATACCTACGCGATCGCAGCCCCACTCTTGCGATCGCGTATAAGGAAACCAACATGCAAAGTTGCAGCAGCAACATCAACCCTTTTAAGGCAAAACACACTCCGATAACCACCCGAAACTCACCTGAGGCCCTCGGGACCTAAACCAAATATGCAAACATATCCCATAACCTCAATCAAACTTAGTCGAGCCTTTGAAACACCAAAACCGCAAAAACACCAGATTCACCTCGGATTCAAGCCTATGAACTCTGAAACTTCTAAATTTCGCCAATGATGCTGAAACCATCCAAAACACGTCCGATTGACCTAAACATTTGCACACATATCCAAAATGATCCTACGAACCTGCTCCAACTTCCGGAATTTCATTCTGACCTCGATATCCTATTTTCCATTGTCGACCGGAAATCGCCAAAAACTAACTTTCGCCAATTCAAGCCTAATTCTATGCCGGACATCAAAACTTCATTCCAAACACACTCCTAAGTCCCAAATCACCTAACAGAGCTACCCGAGCCATAATATCCATATTCCGAGATTGTTTACTAAGAAGTCAACTCCCAGTTGACTTTTCCAACTATAAGGCTAATTTAAGAGACTAAGTGTCTCAATTCTCAGCACGATCATTCCGAACCCGGACCAACCGACCAACACACCATGATTAGGTTAATTAACACATAACAAGGCTGAAATAGGGGAAACATGGCAAATTTCACGGAACGACCGACTCGGTCGTTACACCTCTACCGCATTTGCGACCACTTCTCCGCACATGCGGATGCGCATACATGATCCACACCTCATACTTGCGATCCCAGCTGGTCTAGGCCAGCTCCGCACCTACGATCTCTAGCTCGCTTTTGCTAGCCTACACCTACATCCAATCCCTCCGCAGGTGCGAAGACACTAGAAGCTGCAATTCTTCATCAAAATTCAACAAGTCCAAACTTTTCCGGATTCGATACAAATGACACCGGAACCATCGGGACCCCCTCTGAATATACCAAATAGTTCCAAAGGAACCAACAGACCTACTCGAGGACGAAAATCACATCAAACAACTTAAATTCTACGAATAGTAACCAAAACTCCTAAGAAATTATGAACTTCGAAATTCCGAAACCAATGCCGATTAATACCAACCCAACTTTGATTGACTTCAAATTTTGCATAAAAGTCATATTTGACATCATGAGCGTATTCCAACTTCTGGAATCAGGATCCGACCCCAATATCACAAAAGTCAACTCCCGATCAAACTTTCCAAAATCTTCTATTTTACAACTATCGCCAATTCGCGCCGAAACGACCTACGAACCTCCAGATCAATATGCAGACACGTTTCCTACAATTCAATTACTTATAAATGAGGGAGTATTAGGGCTCAAGAGCTCTGGCGATTATCAATTTTTAGAAGAATACTGCGGGAAGCCCTCGTGCACACTTCCATGGCCTCTCCGGCCGGTGGCGAGCCACCACCAATGACTGCCTAGCCCCCCAACCACCCCCCATCATTTCCTAGCCCCCCACGATAACAAACAACACATAAACACCAATTGATTAGGCAGCAACAGTTAAACCCACGTCGAGTTCTACCATGCATGAACGTCCAACAACAGTAGACCCAATTCCCTTCAGGCGAGCAACGATTTTACAAGGGCATCCTCTTGTAAAATTCACAGAAACTGAGGTGGAGCGTATGAATTTTATAGAAAGTTTAAGGTACGCGGTTTTTTGCAAGTTCTCATACAGATGGCCTGAGTTGAAAGAGCTACGTAAAATAATTCCTATGCAATGTGGAATTAAGGGAGAATGCAACATTGGTTTCTTGAGAGATATGTATGTACTGGTAAGGTTGACATTATTTCAAGACTATATTGAATTTACTTCTAAGAGTGTCTACTACATTAAGGATAAATTTGATAAGGAATTTCAATTGATAACCTTAATGTGTAATTCAAAATTTAGAGTTGGGGAAGAGACATCGAAGGTAATGGCTTGGATTTATTTTCCAAATTTACTACCTACCTTATTTGTCAAGGAGTGTCTCTTCTCACTTGCATCAGCTTCTATACATCTATATATGACCACTGTGAACAAGACAAGGCCCAACTGTGCGAGGGTAAAAGTCCTTGTAGACTTACTTGTTGAACTGCCGAAAAAGGTAAGAATGGAAATTGAGAATGAACTGACGGGGGAGACAAGAACTAAGTGGGTAAACATTAGGTATGATTATCTACATAAGTACTGTAAAGAGTGCAAACTACAAGGTCATGACATGTTGGAATGTTGGAGGTTGCATCCGAAGTTTATGGCTACTAATGAGGTGAAGGAGCAGACTACATATGCTAATGTGGAAGAGCCTAATGCAGGGAGGAACAAAATTGCTGGTCCTTTAATGATATTATCAAGTGGTAAGGTGGTTGGAAACCTACAACAAAAGTGGAAGGAGGTTAGAGAAAACAGAAACAAAGGAAAGGAAAAGGAGAAGGAAGGAGATATGGTAGCTGGGAAAGAAATAGTGCCTATTGGGAACCAAAATGCTGGGGTACCTCAATAGGTTCAAACTGCTAATAAATTTGCAATTCTAGAAGTTGATGGTAGTGAGGATAATGAGAACAATCAGTTTGCATTGATTGCGAATTGGGAGCAAATTGTGAATTCCCAACAAAAGAATAACACTGCCTTGAATGCTGTAACTCCTGCCTACAAACCTAGGTCTCCAGGGAATGGAAAACAAATGAAAGGGCATAAGGAAAATCAAAAAGATAATGATAAAACAGGGAACTCAGTGGCTCCTACTAATATTCCTAGTCCAGATGGGATTGGGATTCAAGAAGCAAATAGAAGCATGGAGAAAAGAGGAGCTGATCAACAAAACAAAGAATCTACTGCTCAGTGGGTTCAAAGAGCATTTAATGGAACTATTGTTGTCAACACTTCCTATCAAGAGGTACCAACACAGGCTACTGGAGTAGAAGGCCAACTGGCTAAGAACATTGATACTGATCTGATTGAAGATGTAGAGTTTGAAACATTCAAAAGCAATGAAAAAATTAATTGGAAAGGAGGCAGACTATGGGCTGATCAGGCTGAGGCGGATTCTGAAGAGGGAGAAATCCCAGATGCAATGTCAAGTGAGGATGACGTAGGAGGTGATTCAACTAATTAAGAAGATCAAAGTGTAAATTAAAACAACAAAGGAAAACATGATGCTGCAGAATAGAACTTAACTAATCTCAATTGTTCAATTTCTGGTAATGTAGAAGTGGGTACTACAGATGATCCTGGTGGAACAATAGGGAGATTAACTGATCAGGAGCAACATATAACAACACAGAAAGTCATAGGTAATGGTAACACTGCATCAAAAAGCAGTTCAAAGGGGGAAAAAAGACAGGTAAACAATTTGCATATTGTTGAGGCTATTGTTCCATTAAAACCGGTTCAACTACAAGTTGATGCCAATACTGGAAACAAAGCAAAAGGAGAAATTCAGAAGAATACAGATGGGGTAGACAAGGATAAAGAAAAGGAGCAAGAAGACTATACAGAAAATGATTTTGATGAGGAATCAATGACTGAAAATTTTCTCAATGTGGCTAGGCAGGGTGATTTATCCCCAAGACACATTGAGAAAGTGAAGTCTGCAGCAAGAGGAAAGAAAAAGCAAGCTAAGGATGCAACCACAACACAAACAGGAGGGGTACAAATGAGGAGAACACTGTCAAAATCAAAGAATTTATAATGGATGCTATCATATGGAATGTGAGGTCAGTTAACACTATGTAGGCATTTGAAAGATTGATCACAATGCACAGAAAATACTATTTTGAATTTATAGGAGTCCTAGAGCCTATGCAAGAGTCTAATAAAATTGAGAAGTACAGAAGGAGAATTGGGCTAGCTCAGGCAGTGGTGAATGTCTCTAACAAGTTCTGGGCTTTCATAGATGAAGTTTTTGAAGTGACAGTCATATGTAACTTGGTGCAGCAGCTCACATTGAAATTATTTCATACAGAGTCACATGTTGAATACATACTTACATTGGTATATGCCAAGTGTGATGTTTTCGAAAGGATCGAACTATGGGACACATTATATGCTTTGGCCTCTGATATGACATCACCATGGATTGTAGGAGGTGATTTCAATGTCATTTGGGATGAGGAAGAAAGGTTTGGGGGCCTGCCTGTGTCAATAAATGAGGTGGATGATTTCAGACATTGCATGAATACTTGTAACTTGACAGATTTGGGATTCAAAGGAAGCATTTTCACATGGTGGAATGGAAGGTCTGAAGATGATTGTATTTTCAAGAGGCTAGATAGGTGCTTTGGAAACATAGAGCTACAGCAGAACTTCCCTGGTTTAGAAGTGTCTCACTTGCCAAAAATTAGATCTGACCATTACCCTATGCTTCTAAAATGTGATATAGAATCTACACCTATCAAGAAGTCATTCAGATTTCTCAATTTCTGGATAAAGCATACTACATTCAAGGGAGTAGTCAGAGAAAACTGGACAACTGACTTTGGTGCGAATCCTGTTGTGATTTTCAACTATAAACTGAAGAAGCTCAAGAAAGCAATGTCTACATGGAGCAGGGCTACCTATGGGTCATTTTTCAGAGGATTGCTAGTCTAGAAGAGGTTGTGCTTGTCCATGAAAGACAGTTTGAGGCAACTCCTACTCTGCTGAATCAACATAGATTGCAAAAGGTACAAGCTGAAATGATAAAGTACTTGGCTTTGGAGGAGCAATTCTGGAGACAAAAAGCTAGCATGGATTTGTTCAAATATGGGGATCGAAATACAAAGTTCTTCCACGCTCAAGTCAATGGGGGAAGGAAGAGGCTGAAACTAAACATAATACAAGACAATATGGGAAATTGGATTGAAGAGGAAGAACAAATTGCAGCCGAGGAAGTCCACTTTTTCAAAGACCAGTTCTGTGAAAGTGTGGTGCCATCTAATTTTGACATACTTAACTATGTACCTAATATGATTAATGAGTCATAGAATGAGCAGCTTATGATGCTTCCCACAAATGAAGAAATCAAAAAAGCAGTCTTTGGGCTAAATAGAGATTCAGCAGGGGGTCCAGATGGATTTACAGGAACATTTTTTCACTCTTGTTGGGACATAATTGAAGAAGATGTTTATAATATGGTTCTAGCTTTCTTTTGTGGTCAACAGTTGCCCAAATGTGTTACACACACAAACATTGTTCTATTTCCTAAGAAGAAGGAAGTGACTACATTTGCAGACATGCGACCAATCAGCCTCAGTAACTTTGTCAATAAGATCTTCTCGAGGGTGGTACATGAAAGAATGGTTGGGCTACTGCCTAGCTTGATCTCAGAAGAACAAGCAGGATTTGTAAAGGGGAGGAGAATAGTAGAGAATGTGTTATTAACACAGAAAATAATAAAAGATATAAGACTCAGAACTAAGGCAGGCCCAAACGTGGTAATTAAATTGGATATGGCAAAGGCCTATGATAGGCTATCATGGTTGTTTCTTACTAAAATGTTGAGGAACATGGGATTTCAAGAAGGTTTCATTGGGTTGATTTTTGATTTGGTTGGAAACAACTAGTATTCTATACTTGTGAATGGGCAGCCTCATGGTTTTTTCAAGTCGTCAAGGGGGGTTAAGCAAGGTGATCCTTTATCACATGTGTTGTTTATATTGGCTGCTGAAGCACTGTCTAGGGGATTTAATTCCCTACATCAAATTCAGTACTTTCGTGGATTTAGACTCCCAAAATGGAGTCCAAAAATCAATCACTTGTCTTACGCAGATGATACCATAATTGTTTGCTCTTCTGATGCAATATCATTAAAGCCGGTGATGAATGTACTTAGTGATTATGAGGTTGCCTCAGGGCAATTGGTGAACAAAAATAAGTCAGCCATCTATATGCATCACTTGACAGATGAAGATGTGGTGAAAAGGGTGGAACGAGTTACTGGCATTGCAAGGCAAGATTTTCCATTTACATATCTGGGATGTCCAATGTTCTATGCAAGGAGAAGGACAAATTACTATCAAGGTTTACTCACTAAAGTAATGGACAAACTTCAGTCGTGGAAGGGTAAACTATTGTCAATAGGGGGCAGGGCTGTGTTGATAAAAAATGTATTGCAAAGCATGCCAATCCACCTGTTATCAGATGTAAATCCACCTAATAATGTGATCAATAAGCTCTAGCAAATTTTTGCAAAGTTTTTTTGCAGCATTAATGTAGGAGGCAGCTCAAGGCATTGGGCTTCATGGACTAATTTGTGTATGCCACAGGAGGAGGGAGGTATTGGTTTTAGGTCACTGCATGACGCTTCCAAAGCACTATTATGTAATCTTTTGTGGAACTTTAGAACAAAGCCTAGCTTATGGAGCGCATTTATGAGCCAAAAGTACTGCAAAAAGCTAAATCCGGTCATTGTGCCTTGGAGTGCTGGGTCACAAGTATGGAGGAAAATGATTAAATGCAGGGAAATAGTGGAACATCAAATTATATGGAAGCCAAGAATGGGATCATCTCAATTTTGGTTCGATAACTGGACTGGTATAGGAGCCTTATACTTCCAGATACCTCAACAGTTTCCTGTAGATGAAGATGTAAACAATGTCAATGATGTTGTGGAAAATAATGCGTGGAATGTGCAGAGGTTACATGAAGTCCTTCCATAATAATTGGTACAACATATCACAGATAATATCCCACCTCTAGTACACAATCACATATTAGACTTACCTTATTGGATGCTGGACACAAGAGGGCAATTCACAGTCAAGACAACTTGGGAATACTTGAGAAGGAGGGACAATCCTAGAATGTCTTATAAGATGATATGGGTTAAAGGGCTTCCCTTCAATATTTCATTCTTTTTTTGGAAAGTGTGGAGAGCCAAGCTTCCCCTCGATGACTTTATGAAGAGGTTGGGTTACCACATGCCATCTAAATACTGGTGATGTGCTAAGCCTAGGGAGGAAACATTGGTGCACCTGTTCTTTACCTCAAATGTTGCTAAGATTGTGTGGAAGTATTTTCTCCAGAGAGCAGGAATTCAAGTAGAAGGACTGTCCCTCCATCGAGCCATAACAAAATGCTGGACAACACAGGTGAGTCCTAGAATTAAACCAATTATGCAGGCACTACCAACATGTATAGTGTGGGAATTATGGAAGAGAATAAATAGTTTAAAATATGGGGAGGCAGTCTCAGTCAGTCGAGTAGTGTACCAGGTTTCTTCCACATTACAAGCATTGGTTCAAACAAGGAAGCCTGGGCTCACAGTGCCTCGTAGGTGGCAGGATCTACTTAGCATGCTACACCATTACACTCCTAAACTGAAATGGGAGAAAGTGGTGTGGGAGTGCCCTGAAGAAGGTTGGATAAAAGGGAATTGTGATGGTGCAAGCAAAAGAAATCCAGGTAGAAGTGCAATTGGTTTTTGTTTAAGGGATGAAGCTGGGGATATACAGTATGCAGCAGGAAAAGAGATCAGTGAAGGATCAAATAATAAGGCTAAGGTCATGGCTATGGTTGAAGCATTGAGGATGTGCAAAGAGTTGAATTATTCACAGATATGGGTGCAAACAGACTCGATGCTGCTCAAGAACATTATAGAAGACTCGTGGAAACCTCCCTGGACTATTGTGGATCAGATTGAGGAGATAATGAAGATGAAAGAGGAGTAATATTAAGGTGTCACGTACATATAGAGAGGGAACTAGGTTGGCAGATCACCTAGCTAATTATGCTCTTGATGCAGGGGACATTGTATGCTATGACTACTGGGAACTTGATTCAATTGGAAGGAAGATAGTTAATGATGACAAACACCAATGCCCATATCTGGGGATCAAGGTTGCAAGAAATTAATAGGTGCAAGGGTAAGGGAGGCAAGCAGAGAAGCTGAGATGGAATGTGATGGATGCCATACTTAAATCTGTAAGGAGGAGAGTGTGGTGATCTCATATGGAGCCTCAACAAGTGGTGTCACTAATGGCCATGGTCATATCAGTAATGAGGAGACCATGGCTGTCCAAAGTTTCACTAACTTTGTTGTTTGTTTTGCAGGTACAACTACAATGCTATTGTCCTTTGCCTTGACAGAATTCCATGTGGTGGTATTAGTGCCTAGCATTCATTCCACTGGAAGGACAGTCAAGGTAGGCAATAGCATAGATGTGATGAGGAGAAAAAACCAGAAAAATCAAGATAAAAAGCCCAGAAAGTCTAAGAGAATTGGGCAATTTCATAGAGTAGAATTAGAAGGTCTGAAATGGTTCAACAAATGATACAAAACAATGTTGTCTAGAAGAATTAGACAACAGGAATTAGAAGCAAAAGGCAGCTATGGACAAAATAGGAAGGAGTGGGGTACAGGAAGCCAGACAAATACAAGGAATTCAGGGGAGAATTAGGAGCTATGCAATAGAAGAAGACAACAACAAAAACAAGGACACTACAAAAGGGAGTTGCCCAGATTGTCTAAGAGAAATGGGCAACAGGTGAAAGCAAAGGAACAAAGAGGATCACTGCCTAGATTGCCTAATCGAAATAAGGAAGTTGGAAGAATGAGGTTAAGTGCTCAAGGATCAGTAAAAGAAGACCACGACAACAAAAGGTGGAAGAAATGTGGTCTCACTACTGAATTTCATGCTCAAATCCTAAGGGAAGAGAGCATGCGGTTCATTTTTTTACTAACCTTGTTTGTTCATTTTGCAGAAGACGCTAATGTGGTCATTCCCTACCTCTTGTACAACTCCCAGTTTGTGGTATTAGTACTATGTACTCATTCCACTGGGGGGACACAAGGGTAGGCACAAGCATGGCAAGGATGGCCACATGGAGTTTGATAGGTTGGGATGCACACATATTGGTACAATGGCATGGCATATGTCATGTATATTGCCCTTGGAACACTAAATACACACCCAACCTAGGACTCATGGACAGTACACAAAGGAAGAGAGAAGACATCTCATGCTCTCTTATACTGCTCAAAACAATTACGGTCAACAACAAGGGAATGTGGTCTCTTTGGCATACAAAAACGAAAGTATGGAATGTATTTAGGAATCTTCTCTCTATACATACCACATTTTCAATACATCAAGAAATAGGACACACAGGATTGAGATCAAACTTAGGAGGGACAGTATACGCAGCTCATCACAAACAACACATGATCACACAAGTGTTGCTCATCATGAGAATTGATATTGCGAGGAAGCAAGTTTTGTACTATGTAGGTACAAGACTTAACTATACAACACATGAGGAATACTGGATTCAAAGGAAGAGGGAGGATACTGGTCACGCTCCTCACGACTGGACTCGACATCACCCAGGGATAAAGGTGGAGCACTGGTGGATGAACTGGAGCACTCGTGCTCAACATACTGGACTTGGATATACATGCAAACAAATGGTGGCTAAGATGAAGCAAACAAGACTAGGCAGTGCAAGGTTTATGGCTTTGAACGTACCTAGGCTAGTTTTAGTTAGTAGCAACATATGTGATATCATAATTGGGTGTGACAAGCCCAATTTTGATAATAGGTGTAATGTAATTACATTTTTATAGTCCTATTCATAGTAGGACAAGATGACACTTTTATTTTTTTCGCTTTTACTATAAATAAAAACTAGCCCTATGCTATATGCCTAGTGGATTGCTTAAAAAAATACACGTTCCTAAGATCAAAATAACTATACGCAGTTATTGGAACTGTCAAAACTCTATTCCGGGTTCATTTTCACACAAGTCAAACTACGGTCAACTTTACAACCTAAACCTCCAACCTCCCATTTCACTCTGAAACTCACCCAAAACAAAACCAAACTCATGGAAAGCCACAAAATCACAATATAACATAGAGGAAGCATAAATTATTGGATAGGGGTTATATTACTCAAAACTAACATTCGGATCGTTACAGTGTCAATTACAATGAAATGTTCAAAATTTATTTATCAAAATTCAAATAAAGTAAAGAATGGTAAATATTTTTTTTTTAGAATTTATAAAGAATTAAAATAAAGTAAATTATGATAATGATTTATTTATTTGAATTTATAAAAAGAATCATATAAAGTATAGCATAATAACAATTTCTTTATTTAGTATTTATCCAAAACAAATAAAGTAAAGCATGATAACAAACTTCTTTATTTAAATCTGTTATGTTACCAACAACTCAACAAAATAAGAGATAATAACGGCACATAGGTAAATTTATCTTGACAACTGATTCATCAAGTAATAACGAAGTCATCGATTAGCACATTGAAACAATACAGTAAATTACATAAAATGCATGACACACATGAAGTCACAAATGGTACCAACACAAAAATAAAACCAAGAGTTACTCTTATGTTCCACATATCAATATCATAATCATCCTTATGTCCGCGTGAGCTCCACAGTATTTAAATATTTTTCCCGAAATAGCTTCACGCACTTTAGTCCCCTTATCTCGCCGCATGTGCATCACAACGAAGTATTTCCCCTTACATGCACCACGTGCATAAGTAACCCCCTTATCTCGCCTCATGCGCATCAATATACACACCTCCTTTATGTCGCTGCATCGCATCTCAATCACAACACCACAATCAACCGCACATCGCGTGCCCATATGCCACAATATTTCTCAAACAATAATACCAATGCCTCACCAATAATAGCCCACAACTCAATAATAATGAGTACAAAAACAATAACAATAACACAAGAGTACGACAGATAAATAAATAATGAATGAGCTTTACTTAATAACAACTTCAACTCAAGGCATATTTAATAATTGTCACATTCTTTTTTTTTCAAACTTCACTAAACCCTCATAAAAATATTTAAAAGAGTTTGTGAAGCTCGAAAGGTTTTTCAATTTTGAAAGTGACAAAGATTTGTGTTTTAAAAGAATTTTTAGAGTCGCCACCTGACATTTGATTTTGGTGTGCCAGGTCAGCATTTTTCTTAATAACAATTTTCCTTCAAAACACATTTGACTTTTAAACCATTTTGCACCAAAGACTCGGTGTAAGGGGGTTCATCTGACTCGGGGAGAAGGTGTTAGGCATTCCCCAACTCCCGTAACTAGCACGGTTGCGTACATGATCAAGTTGGCTTTAAAAATACTCATATTGAGGTAGAAAAATAAAAGAAAAAGAAAATAAACAATCAAAAGAGGCTTGAGGTCGTCCCCACCTAATAAAACAAAAATAAAAGTAAAAATACTATTCTACTTTATGTTTCCTCGCATCATCCGGTCTCAAACCTTCATTTACATGTACTTCAGGGCATTCCCCGGATAAAATATTTACAATCTACTCGGGGCATTTTTCAGATAAGTTTGACTAAGGGAACAACCTCTTACCTCGACAAAATGAAAAGAAGCGACCTATGGTTTGCCGACCCAAGTGTTAGCGGACCTAAGCAACTACTATTGAATCAATAGAGTAATATAATAACAATTGAAATCATCTTAAACCATATTAATTGATGCCGTTAATTTTAATCCTTAGCAAACCACATGCTCCAATCCTTCTTTTCAATTTGCAATACCCAAAACCCCACGACCACTTAACTCATTAACTGCTCATCCATTTTAATTGTTTAATAAGAAAAACAATTTTCCATCAAATAAATTAAGCAAGGAACCTAAAGCATCAATTAATATCCAAATTAAGACGAGGAAACAGAAGTGTCGTGAATCAATTTCAATATCAATTAAAGCAAATAAGAGACTTCAAGTTAAAGATATATGAGCGGACCTTATAGCAGCAAAATAGATTTCTTTTTTCCTTTGATATTTTGAAAAATATACAAGGATCTCCGGCCAAAATCGAACGAATCACAGCACGAACAGGGATGGAAAACAGCAGTAGTAGGAAATTAATCCACGAACCTCAAACCTCGGACGGCAACCGACGACAGGCTCAAACTCTGGAGGAAGAGATAGCAAAATCGCAACAATTCAAAGTTCAACAGTCCTTTGAAAACCCATGAGATGACGAATCGAACTAGAATCTCACTTTCTTGAGTCTTACAAGAATTTTCTTTTACTAGTTCTGCTTTTACGTATGCTGTTAATCAAAGTAAAGAAAAATCATGTCTAATTTGAACTATCGTTTGATATAAATGAGTGCACCAAGAAAGCTATAGGTTTAGGGAGAAGGAAAGCTTAAACCTCACAAGGTTTGAGCAGATGAAGCAGTAGAAATCGTTTATTTTGTATTTATTTTCGGATGTAAGATTTGTATGTGTGTGTGTGTCTAGTAGAGAGGGTGAGTTAGAATGTTATCTGAAAGGATTTCTAAGAGTAAGGAAAGAAGAGGAGAATTGGTGAAGGCCACCAATTTATTGATGGAATGCCGCTGAGGGGTGGGGTTCGACTGGGTTCTCTTGCTAGGGTTATGTATTTTTGTTCTTAGGTTGTGAGAAGAAGAGAGGAGCTTGGAGCGCCGTTTTTGGTGTCTAGGGGCTGTTGGGAGTGTCACGTCTGGCAGTAAAGCTGCCGTAGATGAGGTCTGCCAGCGGTGGGATCGAGAATGAAGGGGAGTGTTCGGCCATCTAGGAGGGGTGTTAGGGAGCGACAGAGGGGTGGAGAAGGGACGGCGTGCAGCGGCGTTGGGGGCTGGTGAGAGGTGGTCGGCGACTATGGTTCAAAGGGTAGGGAATTATGTTTTTGTGGTTAGGTTGTTGATCCTTTCTTCTTGTGTTAGGGTTTTGGGTGTGTCCAAAAGTTGAAGAGAAGAAGAAGGGTCTTATGTCTTAGGGTTATTAGGTTATTTTTAGTTTAATGGGTATTGGGCTTGGATTTAGGAAATTGGGTTGGGTGTATTCTTGTTGGATTTTAGTTTTGGGCTAGGAAGACTAAATAATATAATGTATCCATAAAATATAAAAATCGCTCTTAATTAAAATAAACTACTAAAAATAAAACTAAATACTAAAAGTGAAACTGTTTTTATATTATTATTTTTTTAATTTTGTGAAAGGTAGATAAACAAAAAGTAACTAGATAAAATACCAATTAGCTAAATAAAAGAAAATATTTTTGTAATTTTCATTTTTGTGATAAAATAAAGTAAAAGAGTTAAAACTAGTTAAAATAATGATATTAGGCCTAAACTAAATATTTAAACGCTAAAAAGTATAAAATCTCGGAGAGGGTCAAAAATTACATGTCTACAGCTGCCCCTCTTTGAATGGAAACGCAAAGAGTTTTCAGACAAAGAACGACGAGAAAAGTTTTTTGAACTGACCCTTATTTAGAGAGACCAAAAATTAAAATAAAGGAGAATGTGACCGAGCCCTGGTATCTGAGATGCCTACATATCCTTGGCTATAAAGGAATCAGGCCACGTGTAGTTCAGAAGTGAGAAGAACAAGGGAGTATATCGAGGTGGGGAGCCGATTGAGGTGCCGTTCCGTCGAGGTTCCGGTCTGCGGTCCTGTTATTACATCAAAATCAAAAATAAAAAAGACTAACTAAGCCTATCAGCTATGAGTTACAAGATTCCTATCTATAAGTCTTTTGAAGCTTGATCTTGAGTGTTGAATGGTTCTTCATGCAGACTTTAGATTTGAACCTTAATACTTGCGAGCTACAGGTGATGATTTATTCTTCCACGGCTTCTTCGGAGCACGACGGGACATGCAAAGCTTGTGACTCAATCATGTCTTGAGAAATCCACATATTGCCTTCGCTTCTGCATTTTGGATACTGCTTTCTTTTTGTTTGTTTGTTTTTTCTTCTTTTATTCTGGATTAAGACTACTACTATTGGTCTCTATTGTCGACTCGCATTCTTGCCGCGATCTTATGCTACTTATAACCTGAATTGAATTCTGAAATAACTTCCATCGTTCTCCAGGTGGGTGCTTGCAATCAAAATAACAAAACAAACAAAAAATTTTGCCCCAGTTTGCACTAGGAAGATTTGTAAGATGTTAGTAAAATTATAAATCACCTATGCTATTGATGCAATGATGAGAGTAAAACTAAAGACTCGACTGGTTTTA
Source organism: Nicotiana undulata (assembly GCA_005239495.1). Taxonomy (NCBI): domain Eukaryota; kingdom Viridiplantae; phylum Streptophyta; class Magnoliopsida; order Solanales; family Solanaceae; genus Nicotiana; species Nicotiana undulata. Next base: position 20,946 of record ML269700.1, read on the forward strand.
AATCTAGACTTCTTGTCACGACCCAAATTCCTATTCAGGTCGTGATGGCGCCCAACACCGGAGTCAGGCAAGCCAACACTAGTTACTAACGAAATTTCTTAAATTAAATTAGATGTTCAAATACTTACCCAGTTTTAAATTAGGAAGTCCTTTAATAAAAGTGTGGAAGTGAAGCAATTTGATTTAAAGTAACTCAAAATCATCTGCCAACATAACAGAGTAGCAAACTACTAGTGAATCAACCATGTGTGCCAAGACCTAGTGTCACAAGTCCACATGCGACTAGTGGAATATACAAAAATATACACAGAATAGATCTACAATTGTCTAGAAGGGTAGACAAGATATTCAACAATAATGGAAACTCCACAGTGCTGTTGGGGAAAATGCCAGGAAGAGCAGCTCACCGTGTAGTCAAAGTAACCGTCTTGGCATGTCAATCCAAGATGGAATGATGAGGAGATAGCCAATCCATGCCCAGGGTAATCTCAAAATCAACATGTCGAGCAGTAGAAGGTCCGCTCTAGTCTCAAACCCATAAAAGACGATCACACAAGACCGATAGACCCGGTCTACCACCAGAGGATCGCCCACAGGAGTGGACACTTATATAGGAGAATCCAAGGCCTCGCGAGGAACATCCAGAAAACAAGCAAATAAGGCTGACACATATGAATAAGTAGATCCTGGATCAAATAGAACTGATGCCTCCCTACCACATACTGAAATAGTAACTGTGATCACGGCGTCTGAGGCCACTGCATCTGCTCGGGACGGAATAACATATAATCTGGCTGGTGTACCTAAAGACTGACCTCTGTTGGACTGAATAGGAGCTAGCTGAGCTCTCCCTGACTGGCCTGCACCTCTGGGACGACCTCTACCAGCCTGTCCTCCACCTCTGGGTGGACGGGGCGCCGGTGCTGAGTATGTGGGCTGGTAACTCTGCTGAACAGCCTTGCCCCGAAGTTTGGGACACGTCCTCCTCATGTGGCCTGAATCCCCACATTCATAGCATCTCACTAGGGGCATGGCCTGCTGCCCCAAAGAAGAAGAACCCTGAATAGCTGGGGAACGGTGAGAAACCTCTGGCATAGCACTGAAGTAGGGACCGGGAGAACTCTGATGACCTGAATACCCGCCGGAGGAACCCTGAATGGCTGGTGGGTGGTAAGAACTCTCTGGCATGGCACTGAAATAAGGCCTCACTGGAGCACCACAAGGAGGTGGTGGAGGAGCTGAATATGGAGGCCTGCTAGGCTGGCCTCTGCTGAACTGACCCCTGCCCCTGCCTGGGGCGCCTCAGAAATCTCAAGAAAATCTAACTCTCTTATCCAACTGACCCTGCTCTCTGCCCCTCGATCAGTAATCCTCAATCCGGCGAGCTATCTCGACCACAAGCTGATAAGGAGTACCCATCTCCACCTCTCGGGCCATGTTGGCCCTAATACCTGAGTGCAACCCAGCTACGAATCTCCGCACTCTCTCAGCCTCTGTGGGGAGAATCATGAGGGCATGACGGGATAACTCTGAAAACCTGGCCTCATAATCTGTCACTGTCATCTGCCCTTGCTCCAGCTGCGCAAACTAATACCACAGTTCTTCGCTCTCGGAGGGTGGAATATACCTGTCCAGGAATAGCTGAGTGAATTGCTCCCATGTGAGAGGAAGGGAACCTGTTGGCCTACCCAAGATGAATGACTGCCACCATCTGCGGGCCCTGCCCTCTAGGTGAAAAGTAGTGAAATCAACTCCGTGGGACTCAAAAATCCTCATGTTGTGCAGTCTGTCCTTGCACCTATCAATAAAGTCCTGGGAATCCTTTCCCCTCTCACCTTCGAAGACAGGAGGGTGCAATCGAGTCCATCTATCAAGTAACTTATGTGGATCGCCGTCCGCGACTGGTCTAAGCTCAGGTACTACTGCTAGCTGTGCTCCACCCGCGGGCAGAGTACCTGGAGTTTGATATACTGCTGATGCATGACCTACAGCCTGAGTGGTAGGGGTCTGAACTCCCCCTCCCGCCCGAGATGTAGTCGGATCCGTTGGAAATAAAGCAGCCTGCGTCATAGTATCCATGAACCGCATCATACGGCTCATGACCTCTTGGAAGCCCGGTGCAGTCATTAAATCCATCGGAGCTAGATCTGCTGGGGGCACCTCACCCTGCTCCTCAGGGATAGGATCCTCTGGGGGTGCTAATGAAGTAGCTCTGGGACGCCCCCGTCCCCTACCTCGGGCCGGTGCCCTCCCCCGGCCTCTGCCACGGCCTCGGACTACAGGGGTAACGACATCTCCCGGGCCTGGAATATAAGCTTCACGAGTCCTCACCATCTGTGAGAGAGTAGAAGAATGAGTTATAGTAAGACCATCGACTGCACGATATAATAAGAATAAAGAGAGATTTTCCTAACACCCTGTAGCCTCCCAAAGATAAATACAGACGTGTCCGTATCGATCCGCAAGACTCTACTAGGTTCGCCTGTGACTTGTGAGACCTACGTGAACCTAGAGCTCTGATACCATGTTATCACGGCCCAAATTCCTATTCAGGTCGTGATGGCGCCCAACACCGGAGTCAGGCAAGCCAACACTAGTTACTAACGAAATTTCTTAAATTAAATGAGATGTTCAAATACTTACCCAGTTTTAAATTAGGAAGTCCTTTAATAAAAGTGGGGAAGTGAAGAAAGTTGATTTAAAGTAACTCAAAATCATCTGCCAGCATAACAGAGTAGAAAAATACTAGTGAATCAACAACGTGTGCCAAGACCTAGTGTCACAAGTCCAAAGGCGACTAATGGAATATACAAAAAAATACACAGAATAGATGTACAATTGTCTGGAAGGGTAGACAGGATATTCAACAATAATGGAAACTCCACAGTGCTGCTGGGGAAAATGCCAGGAAGAGCAGCTCACCGTGTAGTCAAATCCTGGTAGTAGTCCCAGCGACGAACACCCGAATGGTTACCAGGTGCAACAACCTCAGAACATGTACAATTAAGTACAGAAGTGTAGCATGAGTACATATAAACAAATATGTACCCAGTGAATATCCCGTCTAAACTCGAAGAAGTAGTGACGAGAGGTAGACGTGTTACTCACTAGGGTCGTTATCAATAATATGATTTAATGAATCTAGACATGAATAACATTTATGGAAAGCAAGTAGACATGGAGCATCAGTATATAAAATAATGATCTACCTGCAAGGGCCAAGTAACAATATTTAATAAAAATCACAAGTTTCTTTCCCACAGAACAATTGAATTGGTAAGAATAATAATAAGACTCTCAATCAAGCACATAGCATATAATATGTCGAGGCGTACGACCGAAGTGACGCAGAAATTTAAATGTGCACTGCCGAGGGTCGAGTGACACGAACCATAGATGCATCTATTACCCCGCTCGCGAATCGATCATGCGACGTGCTTGACATAAATATAAGGCTACCTCGCTCACGAATTATACATGCGACACGGGTGCTCGTAGACATACACAGAATTATCAGGAAATTCATGAGTTTATCATGGATTATTCATAAATTCAAGGACTCAAGCACTTAAACTTAAACATAAGTTCCTAAATTCTCATGTGAATTTCAAGGATAATAAGCAACCAGGAACACATGTAAAGATACAGGTAAGGCACATAGAGGCATGCTTATGAAACCCTAAATTCTACCCGACACAATAGAGTAGGAGCTACGCACGGACTCTCGTCACTTTGAGCGTACGTAGCCCCCGCAAGTAGGGACAATTCAATCGCTTACATTTACCTATGGGGACAATTACATCTTACAAGGTTGGAAAGGAGACTCACCTCGCGTAGAATCAACTTCCCGGTGAAGAACGCGCCCGAAACTCCAAACTTTACACCCGAGGACTCGAAAATAGTCAAATGATATGTAAATATGTCAATTCATGCTCAAGGTATGGAAATTCTCCTACTTATTTAGTAAATTCACTATTCTTGAAGAAATCCCAAAATACAACCCGGGCCAACATGCTCGGATTCCGGAAATTTTCGAAGATAACACTCACCCATAACCTAAGGGTCATTAATATATAATTTTTATATGATTTCATGGTAGAAAAGTGGTGAAATTCCCTAAAGTTCATCAACCCTAGGTTTTTTTACTCTAACCCCTATGATTTTCACTATTTAGATGTTAATCTACCTAAGTTTTGGTGCAATAATCTAATATTTAAATAGAATTTACGTACCTCTTAGTAGCTAGGTTGTGGAGAGTTCTTCCCAATCTCTCAAGTCTTCAATGGAGGTGTAAAATGAAAAGAATGAAGGAAATCCCATGTTTAAGTGAAAGTGCACTGCCTGGCCTACAGGGGTTTCGCACCTCCGGCTCGAGGACCGCACCTGCGGTCTCGCGCCTGCGAGCTGGGGCTCGCACCTGCGGAGTTGGACGGGAAAGACTGGGCCCGCACCTGCGGAGCTGGAGACCGCACCTTCGCTTTCGATCCTGCGGAATTACATCCTCACATGCGGAATTCCCGCACCTGCGGTCACACCAGATGAGGTGCACCAGCTACATTTTCAGCTGGTTTTTTCCCTCGCTTGATGTCCGGGAGGCACCTAGGCCCACCCGATCCCCCGCGCAATTATACCAACAAGTCCTAAATCATATTGCGGACTCGCTTAAGCCTTCGGAACACCCAAAATGACGCTAGAACTCAAAATCACCCCTCAAAACCCCCTAGAATCAAACTTAAGGATTTCTAAGTTCTTGAATTCGGTTTCAATGCGCCGAACCAACCTATGCCACTCGGAATGACACCAAATTTTGCAGGAAAGTCATGAATGAGATAACGGAACTATTCCTAGTCTGGGAATTTCGTTCGGACCTCGATAACATAAAATCACGTTCTAGGCCAAATTTCAAACTTAAGAAAACTCTATTTCGCTATTTGGCGTCGAAACGCTCCCGGGTCATCCAAAACCCATTCCGGATATACGTACAAGTTCGAAATCATTATACGAAGCTACTGGAATCGTCGAAACTCGATTCCGAGGTCGTTTACTCAAAATGTTGACCGAAGTCAAACTTGGCTTTAAAAGCCAACCTTAAGGAACCAAGTGTTCCTATACTATTCTAAACACTTCCAAATCCCGAACCACTCGTCCCCGCAAGTCACAAATCATGATAAGCGGCTACGGGGAGTCTTATGTAAGGGAACGGGGTCCGAATACGCAAAACGGTCGGTCGGGTCGTTACACTTCCCTTTTTGTTTCAATTATTATCCTAGGAAAAATTCACCAGACTAGGTTTTCTTATCTTAGGAGAAATGTTCATCAGACTAAGACATATATCCTAGGAGAAAGTTCATCAGACTAGCTTTTATTTTTTTGGTATCTTAGGAGAAAGATTCATCAGACTAAGATTTTGATCCTAGGAGAAAGTTCATCATGTTAATACCCAATTGGTATTATCCCATAATTTTCCTATATTTTTATTAGTTCATTTTAATTTATCCGGCATTTTATTTCCAATAAATAATCGCAAAATTGCATTACAGATGATTTCAAAAGTATTTATTAAGTTAATTTATTATTTTTTGTCCTACTAAAGCCAAATTAGTTCACAATTAGCCAAATTGGTACCTTTTGGATAATTGTAGTAACTTTGCAATTATATCCCAATCATATAATTTTGTACTATTTTTATCTAGTAATAAACCATTTGTATTTTTTAAAATACTAAGTAATCATGTTAAATTATTTTCTAAGCATGAATTTTATTTTTACAATTATTCAGCTATTTTATAAATTATTTTAGTTAATTTAATTGGGTGTTTAACAATTAGCCACTTTTATTCTAATTATGGCCAAAATTGATCGGATCCCTAACCCAATTTAATGGCCCAAAGACCCCAAGCCCAGCACCTAAATCCTACCCGACCCAATCCCTGTCTTAATCCTGATTGTAGATCAAAATTGATCAACGGTCCAGATCCCCCGTACCTAAAATAAACCCTAAAGACTACCATTCCCCCCTCTTATTTCTCTCCATCTCCCTCCGCTGTTACTCTCTCATCTCTCTCAAATGCACTCTGCTAAAATCGTCATGGTTCTCACTGGCCGTCGACTTGCCAGTCTTTACGGTGGTCTCAACACCACCCCAGCCCATGGCTCTCCTCCTACACCGGGTTGTTGCTGCCTTTGAGGTCCTCAGAGGTACCAGCAGGAAGTCCACTCACCTCTCAGGTTTCTCATGACATTTTCCAGCCGTTCTAGGCTGTCTGAGTAAGATCTTGCCATTTCTAGTTAAGATTTGTGATTTAGACGATTTTCCTTCTCTTTGGGTTGTCTCTATGAAACCCAAACAACTAGTCTCTGATTTTCTTAAATATGTGATGGATCTTGGCATGTTATGAGCTATTGTTTTGTTTTCAAAGATTTTTTCCGATTTTCCTAAAGTGACTCTTCATCTTCAAAACTAGGGTTCTTAACCTCTTTTTTTCAAAAAACGCTTTTCTTTCTGTTTTAGTACTATCATATGATTTTCATAATGTTAAACGTTTATGTGAAGCTTTTCCCCTTTTGTCTGATTCATTTTTGTTAAAAAACCAAAAGTTCTCGGTTTTAATATGTGGTTCTGAGTTTATTTTCGATAATATGTTTACCTGTTCTATTATGTTTACTGTGTTCTCATGAATACTCTGTGATTCCGTGACTTTTACCCTATGTTTTCTTGTTAGGATTTCTGGCTGCTATTATCCCTGTTTATTATGTGGTTCTACTCTATTTTTTTTCATCAATGTCTCTAAATCTTCACTTCTCCTGCCTGTATTACATTTATTCTGTTATTTTTGGCCATGCTCCATGTGAACCCTTGATTTATGTGATTTTACCCTATGTTTGCTTGTTAGGGTTTCTGATTTTCGCCTATTATGAGTTTATTCTGTTTGTTCTCATAAGCTTGTGCTGATTCCCCCTAAATCAGTATTGTTTTCTATTGTGAGTCTTTGAACCCCTGTGATTGGTTCTTCATTAATCTTGTATGATATTCTCTACTTAATTGAGACATGTTGATTTCATGTTTCTCCTTATTTGTATCATGACTATCCCGCTCATGTGTGATATTTTCCTTTGATTGATGCTGATTTTCTGTAATTAGAACCTCACTCGAGGATCTCCTTATTGATTTCCAGGATTTAAATTATCTCTTGCCTTACTTCTCTAGCTGATTTTGCTGTCAAACTAATTCGTATATATTTTCCTTAAATAGGATTCTAAACTTGGACTTACTTACATGCTCTATACTATACTATACTTATGTTATTTCGTTATGGGTACAATCAGCCTTATACGAATTTTTTTCCTTATGTTATCACTGTCTAATACCGTTTGAGTATGATTCCATAAATAAGGGAAGTCTTTATACTAATTTGATTCTAATTAGTATATACTTCTATAATTACTGATGAACTATTGTTTTACCTTATTTTCTACATGTTTTTAAAATTATAAATACCCTAGTCTTTCATTAGCACAAGGGATACCAACATACTCTTCAAAGCTCTCTCTCTTACACAAAGTTCTCCTCTGCTCTCTCTTGTCTTTGGATACTATACTTTTGGTTATTCATTTGGTGTGTTCTCTCTTCTATACTGGTATGTCCTAGTTTCAGTTTAAGTCTCAAAAACAACATGTTTCTTTTATTACTCCTATTCATCTTGTTCTTAGTTTGTTTTTACTTGTGGTTTTGTTGTTCAACTTGCAACTAATATGTGTCTGTTTCATTGCCTATCAGCATGCTTCTGAATATGTATCCCCTCCCTTAGAAATCAGCATGCTTATGTAATAATACCTCCTTTCTAGTATACCTTACTATGACTCTGCTTTACCTAGGTTTCTATGATTATTAACTGAACCTTCTGTGGAAAAACAACTTGTACCTAGTTCTGTGTAAGTTTGAAATACATGCTACTTTAACCCCCCTAGGATTTCTGAATTCTGAACCTTTGTATGACTATGCCCATTGTGTGCTTACACTTACATGTTCTATACTGTCCCCAATCCCTCATTACCCTGTTTGTGATTACTGAACCTGTTCTAGTTCTTTGTTCTATGTGTGGTGATGAACTTGATTGATCCTGAGATTAGAATGCTGTTTGTTCTGACTACCATATTCCTTTTAGTTATTTTTTTACTAAATAAAGTCTTCTACTGTTTTTGCAAAACTCATTTTGAACCAGTCCTTCTTGTTTAAACTATTTTCCCACTCAAATCTTTTTCAAAACTATGTCAAGCACTCTCACTCTACTCTTAGACATCTAAGTTATGCCCCTCTAATGTGTGACTGCTTTGGGATCCATATGAGATCCCTCTGAACTCTGATACATTAGAGCTAGCTCTTCCACACTGCACTTAATCAACCATGGTTATGAAATATGTGTGTGAGCACTGCCCGGGATCCCTTGAGGTCCCTAGGTTACTCTAACACACCCGGATTATGTGAAAGGCTATGAAACACCACTTGGCATTGGAACTTTGGAAATTTGGGCCTATTGGTAGGCTCCCTATAGTATAGCTTCTTATTTTTCTTATCTATTTATGTAATTCATTGAATAATGGTTTGTAATAAATTATTGTAAACAAACATTGGGGATGAATAGTGAAAAGGGGGAAGGGTAGCTATACATGTTATAAATATCAAAGGGTAGAAACCATGCTCCTAGGTTTACATTCATTTTGTGCGCAATTGAATTCATGTTTAGGACTAATGTGTGCAAAGCATATTATGCATTAGATACCATGCCTCCTAGGTTTCATATATACTATTTCTCAGCATCTCATTTTAACATTACTGCTTTATCACTTAGAAATCCTTTCTTTAGGATAAATGAAAATGTTGACATAAACTATGCATAATTTGAGATTATGTCTAATGTTGTAACCTGTTGAGCATCTAGAAATCCTGCTTTTAGGAATTTTGCATAAATCACTCTGCCTTATACATACACATTAGATATCATGCTTTAGGTCTTTTACACTGTTTCAACATCTCATTTAGTATGCTCACAATCACTTAGAAATCATGTCCCTAGGGTAAATGATAACATTAACATGCTACTCATGTAAAATCATGTCTAACAAGGCTGTAACTTTTCTATGCACTTAGAAATCCTGGTCTAGGAACTTCTGCAATCCTGCCGTACACTTAGGAATCCTGCTTTTAAGAATTCTGCATATAAACCATTCTGCCTTGTATGTGCGTACTAGATATCATGTTTAAGGTCTCACTCGTTCAACTACACCTAGTTAACTATTGATGCATAAATGATGACATAAAAATAGTTTTACTCTGTTTCTAAACAACTAGTAATAATTATGCATCCTTTAAACACCTAGAGCAGCATGTTTAGATAAAATAATTTGTAACAGTTTTCTTCAATAAGTTTGGTAACTATTATACACTATCCTGCGCCTAGGCAAACCTTAAGTGATTAAAATTGCTAAAACTGGAAAGCTGCCTCTTTGCGCATGCTGCTTAATGCTTAACAGGTTTTAAAATTGGTAGGAAAACTGGTTAGGCCTCTGTTTATGGGTTATAAATAAATCTGCATACTTCTTGTGTTCTGATACTTACCTAGATACCATGTCCTAGGATTCTACTACCCTTATTTGTGTTTGAGTCGTGCTGCTTATATGTATTACATGTGGAGGTGAACCTGAGCCTTTTATCTGTTCTTTCGTGTACTATTTGCTGAAGTCATATATGTTATTTCTTGTCGCCTTAGTATTTTCTCCTTTAAAGCTTAGGGGTCTGTCTAGAACTGCATATAGGTAGAGGTCCTAAATTCCAGGGCCATTAAGAAGGGACGGGTAACAACACGCAATAGAGGTCGTTAATTAAAATTCGTTTAAATAACCACTAAGGGGCGGGAAAGGGTAGATATGGATATGATGACCGGTACACTAATGCCACGTGTAGCCCCTCTTCTGAGGAGTGATTACCGGGCATTGTACCGATGTGATGCTATAGGATAAATAACCTAGGACTTCCCCCTATCCTTTGCATATGTGTATAAATTGTAACTCTTTCAAAAACCCTCTTTAGACTTTAATCTTTTCAAGTGTACATTCACATGTGTGCTTAGACTGCGAATTCTCTCAAAACCCTAACTTGTTTAAACTTTAATTGCCTATCTGTTACTTGCTTAAATTCAGAAAGTTGTTTGCCCGGGAACCACAATTGTGGACTCTGAGGGGTGCCTAGCACCTTCCCTTTAGAGTAATTTCAAGCCCTTACCCTATCTCAGGTTATCCAAGTCTATATTTGTAAATGACTCTTAATAGGTGCCCTAACGCACCTTAACTCGTTAGGTGGCGACTCTCCGATTCCTTGCATACCCCTTTTTCCCAAAAGGAAACGAGTTGTCCCAATAATGTCAAGAACCCTAACCGATCCGAAAGGAGGAGTTGAAAAGGGGGCGCGACAGCATGGCGACTCTGCTTAGGATTTCTAGGCTTTTACCATTTCAAACTACTTTGTGAATTTGCACCTCTTCCCTATCCCCTTATGTGCAATTAATTGTTTATTTCTTTCAAGTATTTGAACTTTCTCAAAAGCAAACTGACATGTTTCCTTTTTTCCCTTTGTAACCGCTTTTCAATTATAACTGTTGTATTTACTGCTTTCACAACGTGCAAATACATGACTACATGCCTTTACTGCTCATTTATTGCATAATCATGCTCAACATCATACTCCACTCGTGCCAAAACAAATCCTATAGCAACAGTTGATGAGTGGTTGCGCCCTTCCTATTTTTATATCACCCATAGGAAAGGCTTATTTGCGGTAAAATTAGTCGATCACTGGTGCAATCGACGGTTCTGTGCCTTCCCCCTTGAGTTGTCCACTCAAGGGTGCCAGACTAATACCCCATAGAAATCTTACTCTGTTAAACTGTACATGCATCATGGTCAAACCCTAGCTAGGTTAATGTGTTGTCCGCACAATGACCCTTTAAGATAGCCTTGTCCATAGTCCACTGGGTTTTTCATAATCCCAATGGACATCATCACGTTATGTGCTATTGGGAGAACTAAATGCTTGTATGCTAATCATGAATGTTAAATAGTTGAGTCTGGTGGGGGTGAGGACCTAAATATGTTTGTCTTGCAGAAATATGAGGCACGAAGTCCCTAGATTCGGCATGGTTAGCAATATTCACCCAAAACTCTTGAACTGGTGGGAGGATCTTCACTCTAGTGATAAGAAACTTGTCAAGAAATACCTGGGTAACTTACCGTCTCTCCTAGACATACAACCCAACAACACGGTGATCGAGGCTGTTACTTTATTCTGGGATAGCAAAAGAGCCGTCTTTCATTTTGGGGACATTGAGATGACACCGTTTCTAGAGGAAATAGGAGGACTAACTGGGTTAGTCTAGGAAACCCTGGGTTACTGGTACCTGAGAAACGCACAGGCAAGCGTTTTTTGAAAATGATGGGTTTGAAGAAGAATGCTGAGTTAGAATGTCTGAAGAAGTCATACATCCCATTTGAGAATTTATATGAAAGGTACGGTCACAGAAAATCATACCGTACCTACCATGACGAATTTGCCATTACATCCTTGGGACACATTCGCCGTAGGGTATTTGTCTTCATTTTTGCTTCCTGGGGTTAATCGTGTTTCCAACAAAGAAGGAAAGGGTTCTCACTAGGTTAGATATGGTAACCAAGAATTTGATGGAGGGAATTGACGGGAAAACTTTCAACATTGTCCCAATGATCACATAAGACATTTACCGAGCTCTTGAACGCTGTTAGAGAGGAGCTAAACATTTCGAGGGTTGCAATTTGTTACTGCAACTGTGGCTCTTGGTACATCTCCAAAAGGTTCAGTACTAGCAGTAATTTCCACAAAGGGCGTGGAACTATCACATTGCCTTCCATCACCCTAAGCGAATGACATACATTCCCGATATATTTTCTCAGCCTGAAACTACCAAGGAATGGGTAGAGTTCTTTGATAATCTGACCGAGGAGCAGGTACAGTGGATGTTTGAGTGGTTTCCAACTGATGAATTCATCGTCAGGTCTAGGGATGCACCACACCTGGTGCTAATTGGGCTGAGAGGAATATATCCTTACATTCCTCTCCGGGTTATGAGACAAGCAGGCAGAAAGAAAATTGTACCAAAGGTCGACAAGATGAGCCATTTCCGAGCTGACTTCCAAGATGGCGATATACCCTACAAGTGCCAAGCCCAACACATGTGGAACTGCAAGATCATAATGTAAAGGAACACAATTGAATCATACAGGTATCACACAGGTTGCGTACCTTTCTACTCGGGATGGTTAGAAGACGAATTGGACGGGTTAATCCGGCCAGGGACCGGACGAGGTCACTGAATTATAGATGAGCGTGCCGAGGCTCAGGTCAAGTACAATCGGCTGAGCAAGAGAGTTCATGAGTGCAAAAGTGAGCACCGTGAGATACATGAAACCAACAAGAGATTGATTGAAGAACGGAAATACATGGCCGTCCGTTCCAACAAGAAGCTAGAATACTTGGAGCGAGGCATAGTCGAGTTGTTAAGGTAAGATCATCAAGAGGGTTGAAGACTGTCCGAAAGCTGAGGGGATTTAATGTGGACATCTGGAAAGAGCACACCTGCTACTAGGACTTCGCGAGTTGGGAAACCTGTTCGACGAGATGAAGGACGCCGAATCTAGGGAAGTTCCATCTGGGACCAGGTAGAATAGGATTTTCTTTCGCTTTATCAATGTAATAAGGCCCATGGCCATTAGTGACTTTATTTCCTGCTTATTATCTTAGTGTCGTTTTGGATTCTTCTATCTTTAAATTAATGAAATGAGGCATTATGGCATTTAAGTTCTCCAAATCAATTTGTATCTAGGCCCACCTCGTGCACAACGAGGCTCCCAAATTAGGACACGCTTTATATTCTCTCACTATGTGTTTAAATACCGCAATACTTTTTCATAATCCTCACTGACTTGGATACCTTTTGTTTTTGTTCTTGTTTTCTTTCCTTTTTATTATTCCCCTCCCCAAAGGTTGGTTCGTTCATTCTGGCAACATCATCATATTATACCAGATCCAGAGGTCCTCCGCCTTCTCCTCTCCTAGTCCTCCCAAAGGCAAAAGCAAAGGCAAAGGGAAAATTGAAGATTTGAGCAATATCAGGAAGGACAACACAACGCCATTTGAACAAACAGAATCTGCTGACGGCCAAGGTATTCAGGTTCATAGCGCGGCTATGACACAACTCGAGCAGAGGTTGTTGAAGATCAAAGGAGAGCTGGAGCAGGTCCAAAATTTGGCAAACTTGTCTTTCACACTCAGTGTTCCATATGTCAATCATCCCAACATCCAAAATCCCATACCTCCTAAGAATACCCCAAACAAACAGAATCATCCCACAACCCATCACCACACCACTCCACCAAAGAATCAAACTCTTCCACCATAATACAATGCTTGCCACACTCCAAGAAATACTCCACTACTCGTCCTTGAGCCACAAAACTCCACAAACGACCACCTTTACACCCAAGCACCAGGCTACCACAATATCCCATCTACGTGGAGACTTTGCCACACTCCACCCAACCCATTTCATACACGCTGGAATCCAGTGAGAAGGATTTGCTTATCAAGAATTTGGCTGAAGAACTTAAGAAACTGACTAGCCTAGTGCAAGGCGTTGAGGGAAGCAAAAGAGTTGAAGGGTTGAATTATGAATATCTCTGCATCCAGCAAGATGTCGAACTGCCCGAGGGTTACAAACCTCCTAAGTTTGAGATGTTCGACAGTACAGGTGATCTAAGGTAATATCTAAGGACCTATTGTGATTAATTGGGGGGAGTGGGAAAATACGAGAACATTCACATAAAGCTGTTCATGAGGAGCCTAACAAGGGATGCTCTGTCTTGGTACATCAACCAAGACCCTAAGAAGTGGTCCGATTGGGTGAGTATGGCGTCAGATTTCATGGACCGGTTCAAGTTTAATACAGAAAATGCTCCGAATGTGTTCTATATTCAGAATCTTAAGAAGAAGCCCACATAAACTTTATGCGAGTATTATACTCGCTAGAGATCTGAAGCAACTTAGGTCAGGCCTGCTTTAGACGAAGAACAGATGAACAAGTTCTTTGTCTTAGCACAAGATCCACAGTATTATGAGCGGCTGATGGTGATTGAGAACAATAAATTCTTTGACATTATCAAGTTGGGTGAGAGAATTGAGGAGGGGATCAAAAGCGAAATGATTACAAATTTTGAAGCGTTGCAGGCTACAAGCAAGGCCTTGTAATCTGGCGGTGTGTCCAAGAAAAGAGATGTGGGAGCTTTAATGGTTGCATAGCGGACTAAATCCCCGCTGAAATATCAAACCTACCAAACACCCCCACTCACAAATCAACCATCACCAACATACCAAGCACCCTCGCCCACATACCAGTCAACACCTCCACAACATATCAGTCATCTCCCCTACCTACTTATCAGCCACAATCTCCCAGATATTCCCAACTAGCTCCTGTTTACCATACCTACAACTCTCAGCCATCTCACTTCAAATCTCTTCCTGCTCGCCAAAACATCCCGAGACCTCGACCCAATTTCGATCGCATGCCGCCCAAGCAATACACTGCCATTGCTGATCCCATTGACCAACTATATGAAAGATTAAAAGCTGCTGGTTATGTCACTCCTATCCCTGCTGTAACCCCTAAGAACCCCTCTCAATGGGTTAATCCAAATAAGACATGTGCATACCATTCCAGCATGAAGGGACACACGATCGATGAATGCCGCTCACTGAAAGACAAGATACAATCTATAATTGATAATAAGGTAATTCTAGCAAAGGAATCTACTCCCAATGTCCGCAAAAATCCGCTCCCGGACCACAAGGGTGGGAGAGTCAACATGATTGAGATAGAAGAAGATTGGGACCCAAAGGGGTCGATTGGGTTGATCATAGAAGGTGATGACCCAAAGAAGCCAGCAAGTCACTCTCAATCCTATCATAGTAGAGATTCAGCCATCCGGAGATGTTGAGGTAATGGCGTCAGTCCCACATGATTTTGAAACGACACCAGCTGCAGACGCAACTGTGCCGTTTGAGGTTGAAGTTATGCCACTTGCTATGGCACTTGTTCCTTTCGAAGTGAAAGTAGCTGCACCAATCACAGTGGCTGTGTCAACCACGCCACCCTTTTACACCAATGCTATACCATGGGATTATGTAGATGAGGCATGAAGGAAAGGCAAAATCAAGATAGAAAAAGATACTGCTGCACGGGGAATGACAAGGACCGGCAGGGTCTATACACCTGAACATTTGACAGAATCCTGTAAGCAGGCTTCCAACAGACCACCCATCATTGAGACAGGCCCGGATGATCTTTGGAGGAAGGTACAGGGCAAAGAATATTTGGTCATTGATAAGTTGAACAAGACCCAACTCATATATCTATTTTGTCAATGTTATAGAATTCAGAGACGCACCAGAATGCTTTGATGAAAGTGCTAAACGAAGCATATGTGCCAAACAACATCACTTGCGGGGAAATGGCCAACATGGTATGTCAAGTATTGGAAAGTCATAAGATCACCTTCCACGAGGATGAGTTGCCACCTGAAGGGTTAAGTCATAATAAAGCATTTCACATCACTGTACAATGTGAGGACTACTACATCACTAGGATTATGGTTGACGACGGATCCAGCCTCAACATCTGTCCATTGACAACGCTCAACAAATTAGGCAAGTTGTTTAACCAAAGAATTAGATCCTTTGACCAAAGCTATTTTTAGGATGAACACGGGTTACTGATACTCAAGGAAATAATATTAAGTAAAGAAGAATAAGTTAATGATGATAATAAGATGCTTCAGAAAAGTAAAGTGTATTGTATTCGTAGTTCATATGTCCTTACAAGACATTTTCTCTTCCCTTATATAGGGAGTTTATCAATATAACGTCTACCTTTTACAATGATCACTCATTAATGACTAATTATTACATTAATAGGGCGTTTCAAAGGATAACCGTAACAATTGCGTGAAGGTTGTATAACATGTGAGTCAATAATTGAGGATCTCTGGATCTGTCCGTAGCTCTGTCCAGATTCATTTTGACTGTATCTCTTCCTTGTCCCAATCAGGTTGGGTTCCTGTAGCTGATTACCCCGTTGGTTTATTGATATGTACCTCTCTGTTCTGTACCTTTTTATAGAATCATATCCAGCTGTCATATTTTCCTTGGTCTACGTATCTGGCTGAGTTTTCAGGAATCATCTTACGTGTGAAACTCTTTTTTACCAATACAGATAGTCCGCCCCACTTACCATTTATTTATCAATTAATATTTGGTAAGTGGATATGCATTTACGGCGGGAATATTTTGCCGCCGCTTTACCTTGAAACATTGTATCCTTCTCTGAACATAGGCGTCGCTTTTCACTTCCATTTAATGCTCAATCCATGTTTTCCCTTCGGATTGGTTCTGTAGTTACTCGACGCCTTTTAGGGCTTTCTGCGGCTACACTAGTCACGAAGTGACACATTCAATTATGACTTTTCTCATTATTGTTTTTTTCCCATATTTAACGGTTGTCTTCAAGTATAAATACCTCTTTTCTTTTATTTACTTCTACGAAACACTTTCTAGCTTGTCTATTTTATTTGTATAAATTTTCTTCTTGTCTTCGTAAATATGTCTTCTTCGAACCAATCTAAAAGAGTAATAGACGTCGAGAATTTGACACCCTCTTCTGTTCCAACTCGGAGTCGGAGGGGTGGTATACTGAGGAGTTTAAGTTCTACTCCTTCCAGGGGCTCTTCTTCTTTCCAGATTGTTCCCCTTCCTTCTGCTAGGTTTTTAGTCTCTCCAAGAGCTAGGGCTTCCAGGTCTTTGTCCAGGGTTAGAGATCATCATGAACCCCTTCGTGAACCACGGGTGGATGAAATCATTCCTGCTGAGTTTACCTTCACTATGGATAGCCAAGTCCTTGTAGACCAGTCGTTATCCCTTTATAGTGTTGATAGGTATCCCACTCTTATTACTGAAGGTTTGATTCCCCTTGTTCGCAGGGAATGTTCTTGGGAGTCTTATTTTCCCATTGTTATTCTGAATAGCAATCAAAGAATGACGTCTTACAAGACGGGGCATTCTTTTGTTTACACTTACCCTTTCACTCTAGGGTTTAGACCTCCTATTTTTCCTGTCATCATCGAATTTTTTCGTTTCTTCAATATTTGCTTAGGACAAGTTGGTCCTCTTGTGTGGCGAGTTGTCGCGTGTCTTAGATGTTTAGCTTCTTTGGCCTCAGTTCCTTTTACCTTCAATCACCTCATTCATCTTTATTCTCCTACCTTGTTTTGTCAAGGGGTTTTCACTCTGGTTGCTACGAGTAAAAGAGTGTTGGTAACCCCCAATGACGACAAGGATAGAGGCTGGTACCTTCGGTAAGTTTTTGTGCCCACTGTTGGTTTAGTGGGTGAAGAAAATCTTCCCTTCCCTGAGAAGTGGAATCATGCACGTGAGTACATTTTAGATCACACTTGTTATTTTCATCTCTTTGCTTTAAGTGTTTTATTAACACCATAGCTATTTTCTTCTTCTTTCAGCAATCATGGGTACTGTTGAGAATGTCTCCGGTATCCATGATTGTGTAGAAAAGCTGTTATCGGTTGCTCCATTGGAGGAAAGATCTTGGAAGTACTTCTCTGGGAAGTACGGTTGGAAAGTGAAGACTCGTGGTAAATGAAACTTTTTTTTTTGCTTCTTTTCCTTACTCGAGCCTCATTTTCTTCGTTTGTTTAACCTTCTTCTTTCGATAAGGTTTTCTGCTCGGAGGGTGTCTGTTGCATCCATTCCGAAGATGTCCTTGGCTCAGGCATGTTGATACCCCATTTTTCCTCAATTTTTTTTTCAAACTTGCATATATACCTTCAAAATCACTCTTTACACTAATTGATATTTTTCCATAATTTTTCGTATTTTTATCAAATTATTTTCCTGTTTATTCAATATTTTTATGTTCCATAATTATTCATCATTATGCATAAATGATATTATAAACGATTTCAAGGCATCTTCTTGCTTAATATGTTATTCATAATCCTATTTAGCTCCATTAGAACTTAATTGTTTCGCAAATTAACCAATATTGGCATTATTTAGCTAATTTCAGCAATTTTGCGATAATAGCACAAATATACATTTATATCATTTTTAAAAACAACAAATGATCATTTTATATTTTTTTATAGTAGTTAACTATCTTTTTTTCATTTATTTGGTTTTAATTTCATCTTACACAATTATCAGCTATTTTAATTAATTAATTATCTTATTTTTTAAGGTATTTAACATTTAGCCCATTCTTATTTAAATTCTAGCCAATCTTTAACCCAACCCCACCTGACCCAAAACCCACTCTCTAACCCAGCCCAACTAATATCCTACCCGGCCCAACCCCCAAATCAATCTAAGCCGTTGATCAATTTAGATCAACGACCCAGATTTCTATTTCCTTAATTAATTCCTAACCAAACCCCCGACCCCTCTCATTCACACCCCTCATTTGCTATCTCTCATTCTCTCTCTATCTCTCTCTGTTCTTCTCTGGTTCTCTCTAGAAGCCTTCCTTGGCTTCTCTCCTCCGATGGATTCCGTTCGTGTTCTCCGGCTGGTTTTCTCACCGGAAACCATGGTTCCTCATCATCTCCTGGTTATCTCTCCTCCTTGCACCGGCCCAGTGATACCCTAAAGCTCTCAGGAAAACCTGGAGCGGTTCACTCACCTCTCATGGTCCCCATGCCACTTTCCGGCCTCCCCCGGCCGTTTGAGTAAGAACTACAACCTTTCTGGCTTAAGCCGACGACGTATTTGAGGTTTTTCCTACTACTATGGGTTCTAGGAAACCCTAACCCTATGTCTTTTTGATTTCCTCTAGATCTGATTTAGATCTACGATATTACGAAGCGTCTTTACATGTTCTTCTCTGGAAAAAAAAAAGCCTTCATCTTTAACGATCTTTCATTTCAATAACTAGGTTTCTTAACCCCTTTTAAAAAACGATTCTTCTTCTGATTTTAAGTGTTTTCTACTATGTCTAAACGATTCTCTTATGCTTTTCTTGTTATCTAAGTTATTATGCTAAAAACACCAAATTTTCTTGGATGCCTTTGACTGTATGTTACTGCGCGTTTGTTCTTATGAAACTATCTGTGTATTCTTTGTGATTCTCATTTTAACTTGTTGTTAAGGTTCTAATCTTCTATTGTTTCTCCAAATGCTTTCTTAGGGTTTCTCTGATTTTGTTCAATACATGTTGTTTAACGTTTAATAGGTCTGACTATTTTCCTTATTGATTATTCACATAATAATTTATACTGTTTTTGTGTAATCTTCTTTGACCTGTGATATCTTCCCTGAATCTGTGATTTTGTGTAGTTTCCTTGTAATTCTGTACTGATTTTTGAACTGTTTCCTTGTTTGTGGGATACTTTCCTTAATTAATATTGAGTCCTTGTGTTTTTCAATTCTAGTCGTGATTCTTGTGACTAATTTTCAAAACTAAATTGTACTATACCTTATTTATGTGCACGAATATGCTGTTGATTGTTTGACATATACTTTCCCTAATTATGTGTTATGTACCTAGACATAATTGCTTTCTATATACTTTACTACTCCTGTTATGGTAAATGTCAGTTTTACAGTTGATTCTTTTCCTTATTTAACTCTATTTGTGTCGTTTGAACTATGACTCCCTAATTAAAGGGAGTCCAGGTCTTTGATTGATTCTGATTGATCAATATTTCTATAACTATGTTAAACTATTATTCCTTACCCTATTTTCACTACTCGTTTTCAAAACTATAAATACTCTACTCCCTCTTTAGCATGAGACACCAACACACACGGAACAAGACATTGTTCTAAGCTCTCTCTTACACACACATATTATCTTACTTCTCTTGTTGTTACTTGTAACTCAGTTGGTTGCATGCCAAAACTTAGTGATTCTATTGTGCTATTGCTCTGCTGCACTACTATTCTGTTGCATCTACACACTACTGCTTTGCCTCTCTTCACTTTGTTGCTCTTCATTTCTCTCATTCAACTGGTATTGTTTCAGTTTTAGCCTACAACATCTAAAATAATATGTTTCTGTTTTTATTAAGATTCCTTCTATGTCTCTTATGCTTGTACTTGTGGTTCTGTTGTTTGCCTTACAATTAGCATGTCTAGTCTGTCTATGTGATCTCCCTTTAGTTCAGTATACATGGGAAGAATTCAGAAACTGGTCGCCGCCATGGCACGATCATCACTACCTTCTGGAGCAGCCTATACCGCATCTGGAGCAGATTTTCAAGCAGGCCGACATTATCTATGGACCAGATGAAGAGTAAGCACTTATAGCGATGAGGAATTTGTTTTTGGAAGACAGCGACATAGATTGCTGTGTTGTTCTCGAGGAGGAGGGGGAGGAAGGCCCTTCCGTACAGGCAGTAAGCAAGGGAGCATATCTCAAGAACTGGTCTATCAAGACCACCATAGCCCGCCGAGCCTCTGAGTAGCAAGGCTAAAAAGAAGCATTATTTACTGTTTTATTTACTAAACAATTTTCTCTTTTCTGCATTTTTCAACTTCTGCAATAAGATCTTCAATGTTCAAAAAAGTTATTCAATTTATCAAAGAATTTTCAATTTTTCTTTACGAATCTGATATTTATTGTTACCATTTTCTCTCATTACTTTATCTATACAACATTACTATTACTTTACTTGATGAACCGATGACTGTGACGTGCAATTAGGCGACGCAACAAACGGACATTAATTCAGACGAAGACGATATACCCGACGAAATTATTAAAGTGGTCGAAGACTTTGAAAATAGACCTAATTCCAACTTAGATGAGACTGGGGTTGTCAACCTAGGAGATTCAGAAAACGTCAAAGAAACGCGGATCAATATCCACTTGTCACCGTCAGAGAAGAAAGAGTATACAAAGTTCCTAAGGGAGTATGATGACATATTCGCCTGGTCGTACGATGACATGACTAGTCTATGTACATCCATTGTGGCTCACAAACTGTCGACCAATCCGACATGTCCACCGGTAAAGCAAAAGCTCATAAAGTTCAAACTTGACATGAGTTTTAAAATCAAAGAAGAAGTTACCAAGCAGATCAACGCCAATGTTCTCCGGGTAGTTGAATACCCAACATGGTTAGCCAATATCGTACCTGTGCCAAAGAAAGACGGGAAGGTCAGAGTCTGTGTCGATTACCGGGATCTCAATCGGGCCAGAACGAACGATGACTTCCCCTTGCCGAACATACACATTTTAATTGACAACTACGCCAAACATGAGCTACAGTCCTTTGTATATTGCTTCGCTGGTTATCATCAAATTTGGATGAATGAGGAAGATGCTGAGAAAACGGCGTTCATCATGCTCTGGGGAGTGTACAGTTACAAGATGATGCCGTTCGATTTAAAGAATGTAGGGGCCACCTACATGAGGGCCATGACTACCATATTCCATGACATGATTCACAAAGAGATCAAGGTGTATGTGGACGACATCATTATCAAATCAAAGAAAGCTGCTAATCATATGGAAGATTTAAGGAAGTTCTTCAACAGGTTGAGAAAATATAATCTGAAGCTGAACCCCGCAAAGTGTGCATTCGGGGTTCCTGCTGGGAAGTTGCTGGGATTCATTGTGAGCCGCTGGGGAATAGAATTAGATCCGTCGAAGGTCAAAGCCATTCAAGAACTACCACCGCCAAGAAACAAGAGAGATGTTATGAGCTTCTTGGGGAGGCTCAATTACATCAGCCAATTCATAGCACAGTGTACAGCCATCTGTGAGCCGATCTTCAAAATGTTACAGAAGGACGCTGCGACTAAGTGGACCGATGATTGTCAAAAATCTTTCGACAGAATCAAGGAGTATCTATCCACACCGCCGGTCTTGGTACCACCTGAGCCAACTAGACCCCTGCTACTCTACCTTGCCGTACTAGATGGATCTATCGGTTGCGTTCTAGAGCAACATGACGAAACGGGAAGGAAGGAACAAGTTATTTATTATCTCAGCAAGAAGTTCACCCCGTATGAAGCACGGTATTCTTTGCTGGAACGCATTTGCTGCGCTTTTACTTGGGTCGCTTAGAAGCTGAGGCACTACTTTTGTGCCTATACAACATATCTCATATCAAGGATGCCATTGAAGTACATTTTTCAGAAGCCCATGCCCACTGGCAAGCTAGCCAAGTGGCAAATCCTGCTGAGTGAGTTTGACATTATTTATGTGACTCAAAAAGCGGTCAAGGGACAGGCATTAGCAGACCATCTTGCTAAGAATCCAGTGGACGGAGAATACGAACCCATGAAAACGTATTTTCCTGATGAAGAAGTATCATTCGTAGGAGAAGACATTGTAGAATCCCACGACGGTTGGAGGATGTTCTTTCATGGCGTAGAGGACTTCAAAGGAGTCGGTATCGAAGCAGTCTTAATATCGGAAATAGGTCAGCATTATCCGGTATACGCCAAGCTCAAGTTTCCCTGCACCAATAACATGGCTGAATACGAGGCCTGTATGTTAGGGCTCAACATGGCCATTGACATGAACGTCCAGGAGATGTTAGTAATTGATGACTCAGACTTATTGGTACATCAAGTACAAGGAGAATGGGCAACCAAAACTTCCAAGATACTACCCTATCTACATCACGTTCAGGAGTTGAGAGAAGATAGAGTTCCGGCATGTCCCCAGAATCTAGAATGAGTTTGTCGATGCTCTAGCTACCTTGTCATCTATGATTCAACATCCAGACAAAACTTTCACTGATCCAATCCCAGTGAAAATTCACAATCAGCCGGCCTACTATGCCCATGTCGAAGAAGAAGCGGACGGAAACCCTTGGTTCCATGACGTCAAGGAATATATGACGAAAGGAGAATACCCAGAACCTGCAAACGCCACTTAGAAGCGCACACTTCGGAGATTGTCTAATAATTTCTTTCACAGCGGAGGGATCCTGTATAAGAGGACTCCTGATTTGGGGTTATTAAGGTGCGTCGACGCAAAAGAAGCATCAAAACTATTTGACAAAATTCATGCTGGGACCTGTGGTCCACATATGAACAGGTTTGTATTAGCAAAGAAGATACTCCGAGCTGATTACTTCTGGATTACCATGGAAACAAACTGCATACAATACGTCCGAAAATACCACCGCTGGGAGATACATGGAGATATGATAAAGGTACCTCCGAGTGAGCTTAATGCAACAAGTTCACCATGGTCGTTCGCCGCCTGGGGCATTGACGTCATTGGACCTATCGAGCCTGCCGCCTCCAACGGACACAGGTTTATTCTGGTTGCCATTGATTACTTTACTAAATGGGTCGAAGCAGCCTCCTACAAAGTAATTACCAAGAAAGTCTTGGCCGACTTTGTCCACGACCGCATTGTTTGTCGGTTCGGAGTTCCAGAGTCAATCATCACCGACAATGGTTCTAATCTCAACAGTGAATTGATGAAAGCCATGTTGAAACATTCAAGATCAAACACAAGAACTCCACAACTTACAGACCTCAGTTGAATGGAGCTGTAGAAGCCGCTAACAAAAACATCAAGAAAATACTAAGGAAGATCATAGAAAGGCACAAGAAATGGAATGAGAAGTTATGATTCGCCCTACTGGGGTACCGCACCACAGTCCGCACATCAACCGAGGCAACCCCCTACATGCTAGTTTATGGTACAAAGACCGTTATTCCTGCCGAGGTTGAGATTCCATCTTTGAGAATTATACAAGAAGCTGAGCTCACTGACGCGGAATGGGTAGGGAACTGTTATGAGCAACTAGCCCTCATAGACAAAAAGAGAATGAACGCAGTTTGTCATGGTCAACTATATCAGAACAGAATGATTGGAGCCTTCAACAAGAAAGTTAAGTCAAGACGATTCACGCCAGGGCAGTTGGTGCTAAAGAAAATCTTTCCTCACCAAGACGAAGCCAAAGGGAAGTTTTCTCCCAACTAGCAGGGTCCGTACATGGTTCACAGAGTGCTGACAGGAGGAGCACTCATACTTGCATAAATGGACGGAGAAGTTTGGCCAAAACCAATCAATTCAGATGTAGTCAAGCGCTACCATGTGTAATTCCTTATGCTTTTTTCAACAATGTAAATTGAACTACGCCCGACCTGATTCCCGTTTAAGAGGGGATACGTAGGCAGCCCTATGGGTTCGGTCACAATTCAATAAAAATTTCATTTTCCCCACAAATGGAAACTGGGGCAGAATTTTGAGGAGGACCCTCAAAATTCCGTGGCAGGAGACGTTGCAATATCTCGGACCGCGTCTCGATCGTCAGTTCATCTAAAGATATTTTAGATTATATTCTTACATCGTATCTTTACAAAATCATGCATATTTATTTTTTACTTAAACAACTTGTTTAGCAAACGCTACCCCAATGATACAGACATTATCATCACGATCAAGTGAGCAAGTCAAACAAAGCCAGCGGGAACGCGAACTAACCTTTCCCCTTACATAACTCAAGGTTTTTCTTTGGATGCAAGCACAAAGATCGCAAAGGCCCCAAAACATATTACCTCCCGAAGAACACACATCGCTCAAAGACATACTTCTCAAGCTCGTCGCACACGCCGACATTTATTATCATCACAAACGGCACTTCACTTATCGTAATACTCACAATAATCATATCGTCGCAATTTATCACCAGCTAAGAACTCCTATCTGCATTTTTATTTTTCTGCCCTTACACTGCATAAGGCTACCTTTCTGCCTTCCGAGACTAAACGCTGTCTCCACTTGCATTTACATCTTCCATAAGGCTACCTTTCTGCCTTCCGAGACTAAACGATGTCTCCACCTGCATTTACATCTTGCATAAGGCTACCTTTTTGCCTTCCAAGACTAAACGCTATCTCCATCTGTATTTGTATTGCATAAGGCTACCTTTCTGCCTTCCGAGACTAAACGCTGTCTGTATCTGCATCTGCATTGCATAAGGCTACCTTTCTGCCTTCCGAGACTAAACGCTGTCTCCATCTGCATCTGCATTGCATAAGGCTACCTTTCTTCTTTCCGAGACTAAACGTTGTCTCCATCTGCATCTGCACTACATGAGGCTACCTATTCTGCCTTTCGAGACTAAACAATGTCTCCACCTGCATTTACATCTTGATAAGGCTACCATTCTGCCTTCCGAGGTTGAACGCTACCTCCATCTGCATTTTTGCATTGCATAAGGCTACCATTCTGACTTTCGAGGCTAAACGTTGCCTCCCATCTACTTTTCAAAGCAACCACTGTCTCTGACATTATTTATTTCGCTTCCTTTCGGGCTAAGCTCTGCCCCTTTAATTTGCAAGACCAAGATTTTTCTTGTTAGCATCATACTATTGCATTTTCATGGGCTGA
Organism: Nicotiana undulata; assembly: GCA_005239495.1. Taxonomy (NCBI): domain Eukaryota; kingdom Viridiplantae; phylum Streptophyta; class Magnoliopsida; order Solanales; family Solanaceae; genus Nicotiana; species Nicotiana undulata. The sequence goes on from ML269700.1 coordinate 46,460, forward strand.
AATATCGCCAACCTATCCAAAGGCATCATCGTTCGGAGGCACCATCTTCATGGCCCGAGAAAATCATTTCATGGCCTGAGGATCTCTTTTATCAGTTTGCATATCATTATTCAAAGGCATCATAGTTCAAAGGCACCATCTTCATGGTCCGAGAACATCATTTTATAGCCGGCGAATCCCGCATCAAGGGATTCATGGCCCAGGACATCATGGTCTAAGGACGCCATCCTCAACCGTCCGAAGACAACATTCATAGTCCAACGGGAATCTGCATCATGTTTAAATTACGCACAATATACGTTTGTTATTCATTTGCAGAAAATCCAGCTAGGAACAGCCATCCAGGCAGGAGCGTACCGCTCCAGTTCTCCTAAGTACCCCGTAAACCATTTTGCTCAGCTCGCTTTGCACCTTGCGTCTGTCCTTATAAAACGTCACCGGAATACTTCGCCGGTGACTCATGAACTACATACGGCCTGATTCCTGTAAAACCAGGGATATGTAGGCAACTCAGAAACCAGGGTGCGACCTCAATCTTTCGAGCCATTTTATTCGTTCAAAGTTGGCCATCATATCTTTACCCGATAACTCTTTCATCCTTTCCGGGTAAAGAGGGGCAGCTGTTGATACCAAATTTTTCCTCAAAATTATTTTCAAACTTGTATTTACACCTTCAAAATAACTCTTCACAGTAATTGATATTTTTCCATAATTTTCTGTATTTGTATCAAATTATTTTCCTGTTTATTTAATATTTTTATGTTCCATAATTATTCACAATTATACATAAATGATATTATAGACGATTTCAAGACATCTTCTTGCTCAATATGTTATTCATAATACTATTTAGCTCCATTAGAATTTAATTGTTTCGCCAATATTGGCATTATTTAGCTAATTTCAGCAATTTTGCGATAATAGCACAAAAATACATTTATATCATTTTTAAAAGAAACAAATGATCATTCTATATTTTTATAGTAGTTAACTATCTTAATTTCATTTATTTGGTTTTAATTTCATCTTACACAATCATCAGCTATTTTAATTAATTAACTATCTTATTTTTTTAAGGTATTTAACATTTAGCCCATTTTTATTTAACTTCTAGCTAACCTTTAACCCAACTGATCAACGACCCAAATTTCTATTTCCTTAATTAATTCCTAACCAAACCCCCGACCCCTCTCATTCACACCCTTAATTTTCTATCTCTCTATCTCTCTCTGTTCGTCTCTGGTTCTCTTTATAAGCCTCCCTTGGCTTCTCTCCTTCGATGGATTCCGTTCGTCTTCTCCGGCTGGTTCTCTCACCGGAAACCATGGTTCCTCATCATCTCCTGGTTATATCTCCTCCTTGCACCTGCCCAGTGATACCCTAAATCCCTCAGGCGAACCTAGAGCGGTTCACTCACCTCTCATGGTCCCAGTGACACTTTCTGGCCTCCCCCGGCCATTTGAGTAAGAACTAAAACCTTTCCGGCTTAAGCCGGCGACGTCTTTGAGGTTTGTCCTACTACTCTGGGTTCCACGAAACCCTAACCCTATGTCTTTTTTATTTCCTCTAGATCTGCTTTAGATATACGATATTACGAAGCGTCTTTACATGTTCTTCTCTGGAAAAAAAAAAGCCTTCATCTTTAACGATCTTTCATTTCAAAAACTAGGGTTTCCTAACCCCTTTTAAAAAACGATTCTTCTTCCGATTTTAAGTGTTTTCTACTATGTTTAAACGATTGTCTTATGCTTTTCTTGTTATCTAAGTTATTATGCTAAATGGACCTAATTTTCTAGGTTGCCTTTGACTGTATGTTACTGTGTGTTTGTTCTTATGAAACTATTTGTGTATTCTTTGTGATACTCGCTTTAACTTGTTGTTAAGGTTCTAATCTTCTACTGTTTCTCCAAATGCTTGCTTAGGATTTCTCTGATTTTGTTCAATACATGTTGTTTAACGTTTAATAGGTCTGACTATTTGCCTTATTGATTATTCACATAATAATTTATACTGATTTTGTGTAATCTCCTTAGACCTGTGATATCTTCCCTGAAGCTGTGTCTTTGTGTATTTTCATTGTAATTCTGTACTGATTTTTGAATTGTTTCCTTGTTTGTGTGATACTTTCCTTAGTTAATATTGAGTCCTTGTGAATTTGAATTCTAGTCGTGATTCTTGTGACTAATTTGCAGAACTAAATTGTACTATACCTTATTTATGTGCACGAATATGTTGTTGATTGTTTGACATATACTTTCCCTAATTATGTGTTATTTACCTAGACTTAATTGCTTGTTATATACTTTACTACTTCTGTTATGGTAAAGGTCGGTTTAACAGTTGATTCTTTTCCTTATTTAACTCTAATTGTGTCGTTTGAACTATGACTCACTAATTAAAGGGAGTCCAGGTCTTTGATTGATTCTGATTGAACATTATTTCTATAACTATGTTAAACTATTATTCCTTACCCTATTTTAACTACTCGTTTTCAAAACTATAAATACCCTACTCCCTCTTTAGCATAAGACACCAACACACACGGAACAAGACACACCGTTCTAAGCTCTTCTCTTACACACATATATTGTCTTACTTCTCTTGCTGTTACTTGTAACTCAGTTGGCTGCAAGCCAAAACTGAGTGATTCTACTGTGTTATTGCTCTGCTACCCTACTGTTCTGTTGCATCTACACACTACTGCTCTGCCTCTCTTCACTTTGTTGTTCTTCATTTCTCTCATTCAACTGGTATGGTTTCAGTTTATGCCTACATCATCTAAAACAATATATTTCTATTTGTATTAAGATTCCTTCTATGTCTCTTATGCTTCTACTTGTGGTTCTGTTGTTTGCCTTGCAATTAGCATGTCTAGTCTGTCTATGTGATCTCCTTTTAGTTCAGCATGTTTATTTTGTCTATGTGATCTCTCTTTCCCTCTATGTTTAGCATGTCTACTTGTCTATGTGATCTCTTTTCCCCTTCAGTTCATCATGTCCAGTACTTTCTTATATGTTTCATTATGAATCTGCATTACCCCCCCCCCCCCCCCCCCCCC
>ML269700.1:49583-70829 GCA_005239495.1 Nicotiana undulata
CTCCGGTTCCCCCCCCCCCCCCCCACCTTCTTGATTCCTGACACTACAAGCATGTATTCATAATACCTAGTTACTATGTAACCCTGAACCTTTCCCGTGAACTTAATGTGTAACTCTGTCTGGCACCCCCTCAATCTAATGTTATTAAACTCTTTGGCATGAACATTTGTGATGGATCATTGCTGTAACTAGTTAAGTTCTGTAAGCCTTCTCTGATGTTAACTTATGTGCAACTATGCTTTCATAGATGTATTACTTGTCCCCAATTCCCTTTTCTTTGTTTGTGTTTGTTTCCTGAACTATGTATGTTTTCTAAGTTGTTGATTGTCCTGTCTCTTTTCATCTTCAAACTAGTTTCATAAAACAAACTCTTATTCTGTTCTCTAAAGCTATTTTTCAAAAAAATTATGTTAGAAAACTCTTTTCAACTCAACTCCTTCTAAAAATTATGAGCACATCTCACAACTCCTAGTTTCTAAGTTCACCCCCCCCCCCTTTCGTGTGAGCACTGCCTTGGGGACCATTTGAGTACCCATTGAACTCTGACACACAAGGCTGGCATTCCACACTGCACTTACTCATTTCTAGCTAGGGTACCCGGGGTGTGGGCACTGCCTGGGATCCTTTGAGGTCCTTAGGAATTCCGACACACCTGGGTTATAAAATGTTATGGCATATGGCATTGTTGGATCTAGAGACTTGGGCCTACTGTTAGGCTCCCTATAGTGTAACTTCTTAATTTTCTTGTTTACTTATGTAATTTGTGCAATGTTGGTCTGTAATAATTAATTGTAAAAACGATTCTGGGATTGGATAGTGAAATGGGTGGGGTTACGCATGCTTAGTATAGATACGGGTAGAAACCATGCTTGTAGGTTTATTTTTATATGTGCAATAGCCACCATGCTTAGGAATACCTATCATTCATGCATTAGATACCCTGATGTTTAGGTTTATTTATTTTAGCATCCCCATCGTACTCATATCCACTTAGAAATCATGTTCCTAGTTAAGCAGCAATAGAAATGGATGTTATAATGTTACTGCCTCTGCATTTTCACAATTGCTTCATCTAAAAATCCTGTTTAGGTTAAATAATAACATCAACTATCGAATCTTTCTTTAGAAATCATGTTACCTTAGGATTCCATTCTTAGCATGCTCATGTTATCTATGCCAAAATCATGTGTTAAAAAATATACTATTGTGAACACTTAGAAATCCTATATTAGGTTTCAGTAACTTAACAAGGAATTACATCTCTGTATGTTCTGCTTTCATTCAAAAAGAATGTGCTAATAAATCTCGCTAAAAATAATAAAGTCTAATACTGAAAACGCTCATGCATCTAGAACGACATGCATAGGTTTGCATCATTCTACAACCTGCATGCATTTAGATATCATGTTTGCAGGACCTGCATCCATACTTGTTTAAACTCTTAGCCTCGTAATAATAAAACAGACTCACCCTATCTAACCATTATTTTCTGAAACCACGCAGTATAATTGGAGTATTTTAATACGCCTAGGCAAACCTTAGGTATTAACACTTGTTGAAACTGGAAAACTATTCCTCTTTTGTGTATTATCTGGCTAATTACAAATAAGAAATAAATAGTTTGAAAATGGTAAAAATCCTTTCTCTGAAAACTTTCTAATAACACAACCTCATTACTGTATTCTCGCCTAGACATCATGCCTTAGGTTATGAAATTTAAGACCTTATTTGTGGTTGAGTCGTGCTAATTATGTGTACAACTTGTGGAGGAATACTTTAGCCTCATATCTGCCTCTATGTTCTTCCCTGTATTTGCAGTCCTAATTTTTTTGTTTGTCGTTTAGAACTTTGTCCTTTTAACCTAGGGGTTCAGCCTAGTACTCATCCTCTAGGAATAGTAGTCCCTAACTTCCTCCAGGACTGATATGATGTGACGGGTAATAGCACGCAATAAGTTTCATGAACAACACGCATTTTTAATACCTTCGCGGGGTGGGAAAGGATAGAATATGGATGTGATGACCGATGCGTTAATACCACGTGTAGCTCTGCCTATCGGGTATTGCATTGATGTGATCCATATAAGTTTAAACCTAGGCCGTCTCTTCTCAAATATTTACTTGATTTCTTTCAACTTTTTAATAAACTTCAATACTTTTTTGAAATCCCCTCTTATATGAGCCTTATTTGTCATTTGGTTATTGTCCGAATTCACGAAAACCATTTGGCCGGTAACCACAGTTGTGGATTCTGAGGGGTGCCTAATACCTTCCCCTTGTGATAACTTCAAGACCTTACCCAATCTCTGGTAATGCAAACTAGTCTTATGAGTTAATTACTTTAGGTGCCCTAACGCATCACAAATATCGTTAGGTGGCGACTCTTTTTTTAACCATCTTCCTTTAAAAGGAGTTGTCGGAACGTCATAAACCCGATCTCCGCTTAAGGAAAAAGGGTGCGCGACAAGGCCCAGGAAATTAATAACTGGCTCCTCCTCTTCAAAGAGGAAAGCTAGTGGGTCTAGGGCCTTAGAAGAAGAAGAAGAAGAAGAGGGCACTTTGGTTCACAGGTCACGTAGAAGAAGGGTGATTTGAGATGATGAGTCTACACCCGTGGCAGTGTCTTCCGTGCCTAATGTAAGAACTTCTACATCCAGGGATGCTTCTTCTTCTCCTGCGCGGGATTCCGTAGATCATCTATTTCGCGAAGGCTTTGGCCCTGCTGCTAATGAGATGCCTCTAGCTGTTTTTGCCCCCTACTTTAGAGAAATCTCCTTGTCCGTTCCGGCTATTTCCTCTGCTCCTTTGGCCATTACTAATTCTGCTGCTACCTTGCCCGTGGCTTTCTCATCTCCTCAAGTTTTCATGCTTGATGTTTCGTTTTCTCCCCAAATTTCATTACCCGTGGCTCCTTTGTCTCAGCCTGCTTTCATGCCTCCTGTTAGAGAAGTAGGGTCTTCCAGCAGGGAGATGAGGCAAGTGATAATTGAGGTTCCGGCTGACGGGAGCCTTTTTATGAAATCTGGCCAACCTGAAGTGTGGCTGAAGCCTTTGATTGGCCCAGCAGAGTGGACCAAGCTTGGTAGCCATAACGCCCTTACATGGGTTAATGAAGTCGTACATTCCTCTTTGAAGGTAAAATGCGTTTTTCTTTTATTTACTTTTTGTACATGAAATCTATCGTACCTAATTGATTTCCTTTTTGTAGACCAATCTTATAGGCATGGAGCTCATGATGATATTTCTAACACAGAACAAGAGCTAAAGGAGTGGCATGCTGAAGAAGAGAATTGGAAGGGGCAATATGAAAGCTTGAGGCTCGACATGGAAGCCTTAGAAGAAGAAAAATGTACCTTGGAGCGGCATATGAGAGTCGTGGCTGCGGATTTGGCAGTGGAGAAGGCTTCTTCTAGCCAAGCGGACAAAGACAAGAGCATTCTTGAGTCTTCGTTTGCTGAGCAACTATCTCGTGCCTCCGAAAAAGTTAGAAGCTTGAAAGACTTGTTGGGGCAGAAGGAGGAATACTCTGGTGAGCTTATGCAACCACTCACCTGGACTCAAGAGGATCTACGCAATGCTTTGGACAAAGTCCATACTTTGGAGGAGTCAATTGTACCTTTGAGGGCTTCCCATGAAGCTGCTGAAGCTGAGAAGGACGGGCTAAGAGATGAACTTCAGATATGGGAGAAAGATTATGAAACTCTTGAAGAGGCGGCTGATGTCGATGTTAGTTGGGCATACATGAATTCTCGCCTTGACACATTGACGAAAATAAGTCAAGAAGGTTTTGACCTTAGTGCTGAAATAGCTAAAATCAAGGAAGCCATGGAGAAGGCTCAACAAGATCAGACTCTCTCTTCACCTGAATGTGAGACTCCCGCTACTCACGCCTCTTCGTCCCAAGTTGCTCTTGTTCCTACCGCCAATGAAGAAGTCACTCCTCCTCCTCAAGAAGATTAAGATGTTGATTCACCCTTTTTTGTTTTTAATATTTGATTGGTGGTTACCCCCAGCTCCATCGGGGCTAGATTTGGATCTCTTAAAGTCCCCAACTAACAACTTAGGGGAACCTTAATGTTCAAAAATTATATGCAGCTAAGTATCTAATCAATACTTAGTTCCTTTAGCCGCTTTTTAATATATGCAAGTATGGCTTTTCTTTTGCTTCGAGTTTTCACTCTTAAGTCTTTTGCATGTTTAATTTGCGAGGTTTCTATTTTACCTCTGAGTGTTTGCATGAAGATGCTTAAATTATTCGTACCTTTTCATAGTAGGCACGGTGTTGCATATGAAATGCGAGCCTTTTTGTAATAGGCATTGTTTATGAAAGAGGGCCCTTTATGATCGACACTTAATGAAGAAGACGTCTCAACTTCATGATAGTGTAATAATGCAATAGAGTGATAGGAGTTTTTCACATGTTTAAGAATGTTTCTGAGGAGAGTTTTTTGTTTGAACTTCCACAACATTTTACATGTGTTTGATTATCGTCTAAAACTCATGTTGCAACTGTTTTCTTTTAACAGATTTTGATATACACTTGTATTTCATAACTGTTTTTCGTAAGTAACATTGTTTTCGAGTTAATACAAGAGAACAACTGTTTTTCATTTTTAACAGTTTTTATATAGATTGGGATTCTCATCCGTAATTTTTTTTTTATTGATAACAGTTTTTAATAAGTACGAGTGAAATGCTCTTACATCCGTAACTTGTTTATTTGATAACAGTTTTCTGAACAAATACAAGGATTTTGATCTTTCATCTGTAACTGTTTTACTTGATAAGTTTTCTATACGAGTACAAAGATTTTGTAATTGTTTTATTTGATACAACAGTTTTTGAATGAGTACAATGATGATGATCTTTCACCCCTAACTGTTTTTGGTGACAACAATTTTCTTTTGAATAAGTACAAAGATGTGCATTTCTTCCTCGTGGTTAATATTTTGCCTTTCAACCTGAACATGTTCGAAGGTTTTTGGATTAGGCTTTGTATTTGAGTCTTCAGCTCTTTCGATTCTGCTCGTATCACTTGTCTTGTTGGGTAGATGGATCTTCAGGCTCGAGTTTTGACTTTCTGATAGTTTTCTTTGCTTCATCTCAGCCTTCCATACTGTATAGTCCCCCAAGTGTTTGAGCTTTGAAGAATGAAATCTCGAGCATTTGACTATTCCTTCCTTGTGGACCTTTTTCTGAAAAGGAAAAACATGCGGGACTCGAAGGTATATAGTTTTTAGATGATGACTACTTAACCCTTTAAAACGTCCATCAGAAAGTGTAACCCTAGGCCGGGAATTGTGTTACTTCCTCGCGTCTTTGCAGGTCTAATATCATCATCTGATGATGGGTTAGCTTTATGCCTATCATCTAAAAAAGTTAGTAAAATTTTAAATGTTCAAAATAAAATCGAACGTGTGATACCTGACCGGGGGTACTTCTTTTCCTTAGAAGTAGTACTTCTTTATGTGGATGGCATTCCAACTTGTAGGTAGGATTCTGCCGTCCATAGCTTCCAGCTCGTAGGCGCCATTTCCATCTATGCCTCGGACTTTGTAGGGTCCTTCCCAATTTGGATTTAGCTTTCCTGCGCCTGCTTCTCTCGTTGATTGAAAGATTTTTTTTAGGACGAAGTCCCCAATCTTGAAGTTTCTGAGATGAGCTTTACGGTTGTAATAACGCTCTATGATTTGTTTTTGAGCTGCCATCCATATTAGCGATGCTTCCCTTCGTGGTTCAAGCAGATCTAGATTAGTCCTAAATTCGTCGTCTTTTTCTTCCTCTGTGGTTGTTATAAACCTTATGCTTGGTTTGCCAATTTCCATATGTATTAAGGCTTCTGAGCCATAGACAAGTGCGAACGTAGTTTCTCCCGTGGCTATTTTAGAAGTTGTTCTGTATGCCCATAGTACCGCTGGTAACTCATCAGGACAATTTCCTTTGGCTTTATCTAGCCGCTTCTTCAGGTTGTTGATGATGATTTTATTTGTTTATTCCGGTTGACCGTTAGCCACAGGGTGGTATGGCGTTGAAGTGATCCATTTGATTTGCCAGCTTTCGAAGAATTCTCTGATTTGTGAGCCTATGAACTGTGGGCCATTATCACACACGATCTCCTTTGGTATACCAAAGCGACATATTATATTTCTCCATAAGAAGCTTGTAACTTCCTTTTCTCGCACCTGTTTGAATGCTTCTGCCTCTACCCATTTTTTAAAATAGTCGGTTAACACGAGTAAAAACTGTACCTGTCCTTTAGCTGGGGGAAGAGGTCCCACTATGTCCATACCCCATTTCATGAAGGGCCATGGGGATATAATTGGATCCAATAATTCCGCTGGTCGATGCATATTATTGGCGAACCTTTGGCATATGTTGCATTTGGATACGAAGTTCTCTACCTCTTCTTCCATCTTAGGCCAATAATATCCAGCTCTGATTAGGGTTTTTACCAAGGATCTCGCCCCTGAGTGATTTCCACAGTGTCCTTCGTAGACTTCTTTCATCACGAACTTCGTTTGATTAGGTCCGAGGCATTTAACTAGGGGCCCTCCGAACATCTTGCGATATAATGTATTACCTCATTTTTGTCCTGGTCTATCGATGAATAGAATAAATGAATGGCAATTGCATTGTCTTTGTTTGTTACTTCCTTGACTGCTGCAAGGTTAGCTAATGCATCTGCCTCCGCATTTCCTTCTCTAGGTATTTTTATTACCTTCCATGTTTTGAATTATCTCACGAGCTCTCGTGCCTTTTCCAGGTACTGTTGCATCTGAGTCTCTCGAGCGATGTAAGTCCCCTGCATCTGATTCACTACCAGCTGGGAGTCGTTGTTGATTACAATTTTCTTGATTAAGATTTCTCGTGCGAGTTCTAGTCCTGCAATGACATCTTCGTACTCTGCTTCGTTGTTAGTTATAGGATAACATTTAATAGCCTGTCGTGTCTTTTCACCCGTGCGTGATATTAAGACTATGCCTAAGCCGACGCCTTTTATATTGGAAGAGCCATCAATAAATAGGGTCCATAGACCTGGATTAGCACTGTTAAAGAGTTGTAATTCTTTTTCCACTTCAGGAAAAATGTGATTACTAAAGTCAGCAACAAAATCAACTAAGATTTGAGACTTAATTGCAGTCCTAGGCTGATATATTATTTCATGCTCACTTAATTCTATGGCCCACTTGGCTAATCTTCCCGATAGTTCTTGTTTATGCAAAATATTTCTTAAAGGATACGAAGTCACAATAGTGATTCGATGACATTGAAAATATGGTCGTAATTTTCTAGATGCCATTATTAAAGCTAAGGCTAACTTTTCTAGATGTGGATATCTGGTTTCAGTATCTAGTAAAGTTTTACTTACATAATAAATAGGAGATTGGTTACCTTTATCTTCTCTTACCAACACTACACTTACATCAATTTCTGAGACAGCCAAGTAGATGTACAGCCTCTCCCCCTCTTTTGGCTTTGATAGCAGCGGGGTTTTTGATAGATAAGCTTTCAGATTCTTGAGAACCTATTGACATTCTTCAGTCCATTCGAACTGATTCTGGTTTTTGAGGACTGAAAAGAATTTAAAACTTTTCTCGGAAGACCTGGAAATAAATCTTCCCAAAGCTGCTATTCTTCCGGTTAGTCTTTGAACTTCTTTTTTAATTTATAAGTACATCAGGTATTTCTTCTATATCTTTAATTTGAGTGGGATTTACCTATTTTCCCTTGTTTGACACAAGGAAACCCAAGAATTTACCTGATTCTACGCCAAAAGCGCATTTTTCTGGATTCAGCTTCATATTATACCTACGTAAAATGTCAAATGTAATAGAGAGATGCTGGAAATGGTCTTCCGCTCGTGTTGATTTTACTAGCATGTTGTCGATGTAAACTTCCATCATTTTCCCCAAATGTTCCTTGAAAATCTTGGTCACTAGCCTTTGATACGTGGCTCCAGCGTATTTTAATCCAAAAGGCATGACTTTATAACAATAAGTCCCCCTGTTCGTAATAAAGGAGGTTTTTTCCTCGTCTGGGGAATCCATTTTAATATGATTATAACAAGAATATGCATCTAGAAATCTTAGCAATTCATGACCTGCGGTGGCATCAATCATTTGATCTATATGTGGTAATGGGACTGAATCTTTGGGGCATGCTTTATTTAAATCAGTATAATCTATGCATACTCTCCATTTGCCATTCTTTTTAGGTACTGCCACAGTGTTAGCTAACCAGTTAGGGTACGTTACCTCTCGTATCGAACCAATTTTCAAGTGTTTCTGTACCTCTTCGCCAATCACTTGGTTCTTGAATGGTCCTTTATTTCTTTTCTTATGCTTAACAGGTACGAAAGATGGGTCTTCATTTAGTTTATGAGTCATCACTTCTGGTGGGATACCTGTCATATCTGAGTGGGACCATGCAAAGCAATCTGCGTTAGCCTTTAAATAATCAATTAACTTACCTCTTCGACCGGGGCTCAGCCTCGTGCCTATATACACATTCTGTTCAAGTGTTTGTTCGAACAATGGAACAACTTTGAGCTCTTCTGTGGTTGTTTTGATGTGCTCGTCTTCCTCCGGTTCATGAATGACGTCCGGTCTGGAATCTACATATGTGTGGTCCAATGCATATTTTGTGGTGACTTGATTCACCTTCTCGTGAGTATCTTCTTTTGTGTCTGTTTGAATGTTCATTTATTTCGTACCTGTTTGGGCAGTAACTTTTTCCGTACCTGTTTGGCCGGTGACATCTGTCTGGAAGATTTCTCTATCTTCCGATTTTTCCGTCTCTACTTTTTTTTATAATGCACCACAAACTTTATATTTCTGGAGGTCTGTTGATCACCTCTAATCTGTCTGATTCTCCATTCTGAAGGGAATTTAATTACATGATGTAAGGTGGATGGTACTTGTTTCATGCCGTGGATCCAGGGACTTCACTTAATCACGTTATAAGCCATGTCAGTATCAATGACTTGGAATTTGGTGTTCTTAGTTACTCCCTCGGCGTAATTGCTAAGTTCGATCTCTCCTTTGGTTATCACTGTAGAGTTATCAAACCCCTGATATGGCTCGTGCCTTTGGGATCACCTAATTCCCCATGAGCATTTCTTCCACGACTCTTAGCAGAATGATATTGACTGAACTACCTGGATCAATCAACACTCTTTTAACGTTAGTGTCATGAATGAGTAAGGATATTACTAGAGCATCGTTGTGGGGGAGCATTAGTGCCAAAATTGCATTGTCAAAGGTTATATTATCTTCATCTGGATGTTCTCGAACCCGTTTTCCGTGAGTAATTGTGACCTTCGAGGCTAATTTTCAAACTATTCCGTTCACTTTCTCTCCTCCATGTATCACATTGACGGTTCTTTTTAGAGATGGTGGCTTCGGGGGCTCCTGCCTGTTCTTCATATATGCCTGTTTACCTTTATCACTAAACAATATTGTTAAATAGCCCTGTTTCAACAATTGTTCTATTTTACCTTGTAAAAATCTGCAATCTGCAGTCCTGTGTTCATGATCATTATGGAATTCACACCAAAAATCTGGGTTCCTCTTATTTGGGTTTGACTGCATTTCTTTGGTCCACTAAACCTTATCTCCCATATTTCTTAATATCGAAACAAGTTCAGGAGTACTTACATTAAAGGTATGATCCCCAATTCGTGCATTACCTCTAGGTCGTTCATCCTGATCCTTTCTGGATCTAGATGAGGATTAGCCTACATCCCTGCTTGGTAGTCTATAATCTGACCTAGTATTTTCAAACCTGGGGCGAGTTTCGTGTCCCGATGGTCCTAAGTAAGGATCGTACCTGTTTTTACCTGATCTCTTGTCTGATTCGCATCGCCTGGATCTAGAATGATCTTCATCTTTCGAACGAGCAATGATATCTTCTTCTATTCGAAGTTTAGTACTATACCTGTTATATACATCATTCCACATTGTAGCTGGGAATTATCTCAAATTTTCTTTGAGTCTCCTCGTGGCTTCTGAGCTTTTGTCATTTAGATTACTTGCGAATGCCATGGCTTCCCAATTATCAGGCACCCTAGGTAATTGCATTCTTTCTCGCTGAAACCTGTCTACAAATTCACGGAGTAGTTCCGTGTCTCCTTAGTTTATTTTAAATATGTCCTCGATTCTTTTCTCGTATTGTTGTGCACCAGAATGTGCTTTTATGAAAGAATCTGCAGGCTCAGCAAAAGAATCAATAGAATTTTCAGGGAGAAGAGAATACCAGGTTAGGGCTCCTTTGGTAAGTGTTTCTCCGAACTTTTTGACAAGGACTGATTCAATCTCTTGTTTTGTTAAGTCATTGCCCTTTACTCCAGTAGTAAAAGAAGTCACGTGGTCGCGTGGGTCGGTTGTTCCATCATACTTAGGAACGTCAGGCATTTTAAATTTCTTGGGTATAGGAAAGGGTGTTGCGCTTGGCTTCCAAGGTTTTTTGAGAATATCTATCAACATCAATGCCCTTGATAACAGGTGGTACTCCAGGAATTTGCTCGATTCGATCGTTTTGTTCCTTTACCTGTTTCTACAAAGTTAGTAGTAAATTTTGTAATTTAGGGTTATTAGTCATACTTGGTCTCGTTTCGAGAGATTCGTTAGGAGTGTCATCCCTTGCTGAGTTTAACAACCTAGAATGAGAATTTTCCACGGTAATTGTGTTATTAGTAGGTGGTGTCAGTGATATGGGTGATTCTGCTGGTAATCCCCTTGCAAATTCTTGCAAACCTTGACTCACATACTCTGCAATCATTTGCTTTATACGATCTTGTTCTACTGTTTGATCATTGTTGTTGTTATCGTTGTTGTTGTTGGATCTCTCTTAGGATTGTTCCCTTGAACCTCTCGGGGATGGAAGAGGTGATGGAATCCTATCTCTCTGTTGGTTGTTGTTGTTGGAGTTTAACATAGTTTATAGGATATCAATTGAAAAGCAAACAAAGATTATCAGATTCCCGGTAACGGAACCAATTTGTTTAACCAAAGAATTAGATCCTTTGACCAAAGCTATTTTTAGGATGAACACGGGTTACTGATAATCAAGGAAATAATATTAAGTAAAGAAGAATAAGTAAATGATGATAATAAGATGCTTTAGAAAAGTAAAGTGTATTGTATTCGTATTTCAGATGTCCTTACAAGCCATTTTCTCTTCCCTTATATAGGGAGTTTCTCAATATAACGTCTGCCTTTTACAAAGATCACTCATTAATGACTAATTATTACATTAATGGGGCGTTTCAAAGGATAACCGTAACTGTTGCGTGAAAGTTGTGTAACGTGTGAATCATTAATTGAGGATCTCTAGATCTGCCCGTAGCTCTGTCCGGATTCATTTTGACCGTATATCTTCCTTGTCCCAATCAGGTTGGGTTTCCCATAGATGATTACCCCATAGGTTTATTGATCCGTACTTCTCTGTTCTGTACCTTTTTATAGAATCATATCCAACTGTCATATTTTCCTTGGTCCACGTAGCTGGCTGAGTTGTCAAGAATCATCTTATGTGTGAAACGCTTTTTTACCTATACACAAGGGGATGTACGAGATAAAAGAAGGGTCGATGAATGTGAAAGCTTTCGGTGGTTCTTAGAGGTTCACCATCAGTGAGATCAGCCTTTTTCTGCAAATGAGATCTACATGGTTCGAGGTTGACTTTCAGGTGATAGACATATCAGCATCCTACAACCTGTTATTAGGACGACCGTGGATACATGCCGCTGGGGCTGTAGCATCAACATTACATCAGGCAGTAAAATTTGAGTGGAACCACCAGGAATTGATCATCCATGGGGATGGAAGCAATCCTATCTATAGTCGCCAAACCATCCCGGTGGTTAAAGGTAGAAGAAGGCTAGGTGGAGAAACCTACCACCATATTGAACGAGTCAACGCCATTGACAAAGACAAGTGGTGGGATAGTAAGATCGCAAGCATACTGAATTGGAGTGGGTACGAGCCTGGCAAAGGACTCGGTAAGAATCTTCAGGGGATTTCCAAGCCAATACACAATGGCACCACTTTTGGGTTGGGATACAAATACACCTGGGAAGATTTCATGAATTGGTCGCCACTATGGCACGGTCCTTATTACCCATTGGAATAGCCGATTCCGCATATGGAGCATACCTTTCAGCAGGCCGATATTATATGGGGGTCAGAAGAAGAAGAAGCACTGCAGCCCTGAAGAAATTATTCCTGGAAGATGATGACATGGACTGTTGCATCATTGTTGAGGAGGAGGAGGAGAAGGCCCTTCCATCCAAGTCGTGAGCAAAGGATCATCCCTTAAAAATTGGACTATCAGAACAGCCAGGGCCTGACGAGTCACAGGGTAGCAAGGCTGAACAAACATTTTTCATTTCCTAAATGATTTCCTTTTCATATTTTTATTACCACAATAAGATCTTCAATGTTCCAAAACATTTGTTCAATTATCAAAAAGCACTTTTATGTTTTATGAATCAATATTTATCATTGTCATTTTTCTCTCATTACTTTATCTATACAACATTACTATTACTTGTCTTGACGAACCAATGACTGTGACATGCAACGAGACAACGCAACAAAAAGGACAGTGATTCAGAAGAAGAGGGTGATAGCATACCTGACAACATTATCAGAGAAGTTGAGAATTTTGAGAACAAACCTAAGTCCAACCTGGACGATACTGAGGTCGTCAACCTGGGAGATTCAGAAATTGTCAAAGAAACTCGCATCAGATTCATTTGTCACCATCAGAGAAAGAGGAATATACACAGTTCTTGAAAGAGTATGAAGATATATTTGCATGGTCGTACGATGGCATGACTGGTCTTAGTACATCTATTGTGGCGCACAAATTGCCAACCAATCTAATAGGCCCGCCGGTAAAGCAAACGCTCAGAAAATTCAAGCCTGACATGAGATTGAAAATCAAGGAGGAAGTTACCAAGAAAATGAACGCCAAGGTTCTCAGGGTAGTTGAGTATCCAACATGGTTAGCCAATGTCGTGCCAGTGCCTAAGAAGGATGGAAAGGTTAGGATTGGTGTCGACTACCGGGATCTCAACCAGGCCAGTCCGTAGGATGATTTCCCTCTTCCAAACATACACATCCTTATTGACAATTGCGCCAAGCATGAACTTCAATCATTCGTAGGTTGTTTCGCTGGTTACCACCAGATATGGATCTACGAGGAAGACGCTGAGAAAACGGATTTCATTACGCCGTGGGTAGTGTATTGCTACAAGATGATGCCATTTCGCCTGAAGAATGCTGGGGCCACCTATATGAGGGCTATGACCACTATCTTCCACGATATAATACAGAAAGAGATCAAGGTGTATGTGGACGATGTCATTATCAAGTCCAAGAAATCCACCGACCACATAGAAGATCTAAGGAAGTTCTCTAATAGGTTGCGGAAATACAATCTGAAACTAAACCCCACAAAGTGTGCATTCGCGGTTCCTGCAGGGAAATTGCTCGGGTTCATTGTCAGCCGTCGAGGGATAGAATTGGATCCGTCAAAGGTCAAGGCCATCCAAGAGTTACCACCACCGAGGAACAAGAAATATGTGATGAGTTTCCTAGGCTGCCTTAACTACATCAGTCGGTTCATAGCTCAATCCACGGTCATATGTGAACAAATCTTCAAGATACTGAAGAAATATGTTGCGACCAAATGGACTGAGGATTGTCAAAGGGCCTTCGATAGAATTAAGGAGTACTTGTCAACACCGCCAGTCTTGGTACCACCTGAGCCAGGACCTTTTCCACTCTACCTCGCAGTATTAGATGGAGCTTTCGGCTGCGTTCTGGGGCAGCACGATGAGATAGGAAGAAAAGAGCAGGCTATTTATTATCTGAGTAAGAATTTCACTCCATACGAGGCACGATATTCCCTATTGGAACGTACCTACTGTGCTCTAACCTGGGTAGTGCAGAAGCTGAGGCATTACTTTTGTGCCTACACCCCATATCTCATATCAAGGATGGATCCCTTGAAGTACATCTTTCAGAAGCCCATGCCCGCCGGCAAGCTGGCCAAGTGGCAAATCTTGTTAAGTGAGTTTGATATTGTCTTTGTGACTCAGAAAGCAGTCAAGGGACAAGCGTTGGCAGACCATCTTGCTGAGAATCCTATAGATAGAGAATACGAACCCCTGAAAACATATTTTCCCAATGACGAAGTATCATTCATAGGATAAGACATTGTAGAATCCTATGATGGTTGGAGAATGTTCTTCGATGAAGTAACAAATTTCAAAGGAGTCGGCATTGGAGTTGTCCTAGTATCGGAAACTGGTCAACATTATCCGGTATCTGCTAAACTCAGATTCCCCTGCACCAACAATATGGCGGAATATGAAGCTTGCATCTTAGGGCTCAACATGGCCATTGACATGAATGTTTAGGAACTGCTAGTAATTGGTGACTCAGACTTGCTAATACACCAAGTACAAGGAGAATGGGCTACAAAGAATTCCTAGATACCGCCATATATGCACCACGTGCAAGAATTGAGAAAGAGGTTCACGAAGACAGAATTTCGACACTGTATTGGTAAAAAGAAGTTTCACACATATGATGATCCTTGATGACTCAGCTGGCTACGTGGACCAAGGAAAACATGACAGCTGGATATGATTTTATAAAGAGGTACGGAACAAAGAGGCACAAATCAATAAACCTACGGGGTAATCAGCTACGGGAAACTCAACCTGATTGAGACAAGGAAGAGACACGGTCAGAATGAATCTGGATAAAGCTACGGGCAGATTCAAAGATCCTCAATTAATGACTCATACATTACACGACCTTCACGCAACAGTTACGGTTACTCTTTGTAACATCCCATTAATGTAATAATTAGTCATTAATGAGCGATCATTGTAAGAGGTAGACGTTATTTAAGAAATTCCCTATATAAAGGAAGAGACTATAACTTGTAAAGATCATCTGAACCACGAATACAATACATTTTACTTTTCTGCGCATCATATCATTGTCCATTTACTTATTCCTTTTTTTACTTATCATTATTTCCTTGATTATCAGAACCCGAGTTTATCCTAAAAATAGCTTTAGTCAAAAGATCTAATTCTTTGGTTAAACAAATTGGTTCCGTTACCGGGAATCTGATAATCTTTGTTTGTTTTTCAAGCGATATCCTCTGAACTATGTCGAACTCCAACGACAACAACCATCAAAGGAATGGAACCCCAGTTCCATCACCTGCAGGAACCCCACGTGGTTCAAGAGAACAATCCCCAGATAGATCCAATAACAACGATAATAATAATGATCAGACAGTAGAACAAGATCAGGTAAGGAAAATGATTGCAGAGTACGTGAGCCAAGCTTTGCAAGAATTTACAACGGGATTACCAGCGTCATCACCTGCATCACTAACACCACCTCCTAATAACACTATTACTGTGGAAAACCCTCAGTCTGGATTGGCAAACTCAGCAAGGGATGACACTCCTAATGAATCTCTCGAAACGAGACCAGGTATGACTAATCACTCTGAATTACAAAATTTACTACTAATCTTGCAGAAACAAGTGAAAGAACAAAATGATCGAATCGAGCAAATTTCTGGAGTACCACCTGTTATCAAAGGCATTGATGTTGATAGATATTCTCAACAACCTTGGAAAGCAAGTGCAGCACCCTTGCCTATACCGAAGAAGTTCAAAATGCCTGACGTTCCTAAATATGACGGAACAACTGACCCACGCGACCACGTGACTGCTTTTACCACCGGAGTAAAAGGCAACGACTTAACAAAACAAGAGATTGAATCAGTCCTTGTCAAAACGTTCGGAGAAACACTTACCAAGGGAGCCCTAACCCGGTATTCTCTTCTTCCTTAAAATTCTATTGATTATTTTGCTGGGCTTGCAGATTCTTTCATAAAAGCACACTCTGGTGCGCAAAAAGTCGAGAAAAGAATGGAGGACATATTTAAAATAAAGCAAGGAGACACGGAACTACTTCGTGAATTTGTAGACAGGTTCCAGCGCGAAAGAATGCAACTACCAAGGGTGCCTGATAATTGGGCAACCATGGCATTTGCGAGCAATATAAACGAAAAACGTTCATAAGCCACGAGAAGACTCAAGGAAAGCTTGAGAGAATTCCCAGCTACAACATGGAACGATGTTTATAACAGGTACAGTACCAAACTCCGAATAGAGGAAGATATTATTGCTCTTTCTAGAGATGAAGATCATACCAGATCTAGACGTTTTGAAACAGACAGGAGATCAGGTAAAAACAGGTATGATCCTTACATGGGACCCTCGGGACGTGAAAATCGTCCTAGGTTCGAAAACCCTAGGTCAGAATATAGACCATCGAACAGGGATGCAAGCTCATCCTCATCTAGATCCAGAAAGGATCAAGATGAACGACACAGAGGTAATGCCCAAATTGGGGATCACATCTTCAATGTAAGTACCCCTGAACTAGTTTCATTATTAAGAAATATGGGTGATAACGTTCGTTGGCCCAAAGTAATGCGGTCAAACCCAAATAAAAGAAATCCAGATTTCTGGTGTGCATTCCATAATGATCATGGACATAGGACTGCCGATTGCAGATTTTTACAAGGTGAAATAGAGCAATTATTGAAAGAGGGCTACTTAATAGAATTGTTTAGTGATAAAGGTAAGCAGGCACATATGAAGAATAGGCAGGAGCCCCCGAATCCCCCATCTCCAAAAAGAACATTTGACGTGATACATAGAGGTGAAGAAGTAAACAGAGTGGTTTGCAAAACAGCCACGAAATTCACAATTACGCACGGGAAGCGAGTTCGAGAAAATCCAGACGCAGATAATATAACCTTTGATGATGCAGATTTCGGCGAACTAATGCTCCCTCACAACGATGCTCTGGTAATATCCTTACTCATTCATGACACTAATGTTAAAAGGGTGTTGATTGATCCAAATAGTTCAGTCAATATCATTTTGCTGAGAGTCGTGGAAGAAATGCTCTTGGGAAGTCAGGTAATCCCAAAGGCACGAGCCATATCAGGGTTTGATAACTCCATAGTGATAACCAAAGGAGAAATCGAACTTAGCACTTATGCCGAGGGAGTAATTAAAAACACCAAATTCCAAGTCATTGATACTAACATGGCTTATGACGTGATTATGGGAAGACCATGGATCCACGGCATGAAAGCAGTTCCATCTACCTTACATCAGGTAATAAAATTCCCTTCCGAATGGGGGATTCAACAGATTAGAGGTGATCAGCAAACCTCGAGAAATATATATTTTCTGGTGCACTACAACAAAAAAGTGGAAACAGATGAATCAAAGGGTAAAGAAATCTCCCACATAGAAGTTGGCAACCAAACAGGTATGGAACCAACTATTTTCCAAACAGGTGAGGAAGAAGCTACTGTTCAAACAGGAACGGAAGGAAATAGTCATGAGAATCTAAACCAAGTCAATACAGAGGATGCATCAAATAATACGGATGTAGATTCCAGACAGGACGTCATTCAAGAACCGGAGGAAGATTATCACATCAAAACAACCACGGAAGAACTCGAAGCTGTTTCACTATTTGAACAAAGGCTCGAGCAGAAAGTGCACATAGGCACAAGGCTGAGCACCAATCGCAGAGGTAAGTTAATTGATTATTTAAAGGCTAACGCAGACTATTTTGCGTGGTCCCATTCAGATATGACATGTATCCCACCAGAAGTGATGACTCATAAACTAAATGAAGATCCATCCTTCGAACCTATTAAGAAGAAGAAAATAAAGCAAGGACCCTTCAAGAACCAAGTGATTGACGAAGAGGTACAGAAACTCTTGAAAATTTGTTCGATACGTGGAGAGTAGCGACAAATGATTGATGCCACCGCAGGTATGTAGTACCTAAAAGAATGGTAAATGGAGAGTATGTGTAGATTATACTGACTTAAATAAAGCATGCACCAAAGATTCATTCCCACTACCGCACATAGATCAAATGATTGATGCCATCGCAGGTCATGAATTGTTAAGCTTACTAGATGCGTATTCTGGTTATAATCAGATCAAAATGGATCCCTCAGACGAGGAAAAAACCTCATTCGTTACAAACAGGGGGACTTATTGTTATAAAGTCATGACTTTTGGCTTAAAAATGCTGGAGCCACGTACCAAAGGCTAGTGACAAAGATGTTCCAGGAAAACTTGGGGAAGACGATGGAAGTGTACATAGATGACATGCTGGTAAAATCAACATGGGCGGAAGAAGATTTCCAGCACCTCTCTATTACCTTTGAAATTTTACGCAGGTATAATATGAAGCTGAATCCCGAAAAATGTGCTTTTGGCGTCGAATCAGGTAAATTTTTGGGTTTCCTTGTATCAAACAGAGGAATAGAGGTAAATACTGCTCAGATTAAATATATAGAAGAAATACCTGATATACTAACAAACAAAAAAGAAGTTCAAAGACTAACGGGAAGAACTGCAGCCTTGGGAAGATTTATTTCCAGGTCTTCCGAAAAATGTTTTAAATTCTTTTCAGTTCTCAAAAAGCAAAATCAGTTCGAATGGACTGAAGAATGTCAGCAGGCCTCAAAGATCTGAAAGATTATCTATCAAAACCCCCGCTGCTATCAAAGCCAAAAGAAGGGGAGAGGTTGTACATCTACCTTGTTATCGCAGAAATCATTGTAAGTGCGGTATTGGTAAGGGAAGATAAAGGTAAATAGTCTCCTATTTATTATGTAAGCAAAACATTACTAGATGCTGAAACCAGATACCTACATCTAGAAAAGTTAGCCTTAACTTTAATAATGGCATCTAGAAAATTACGACCATATTTTCAATGTCATCCAATCACCGTTGTGACTTCATATCCATTAAAAAATATATTGCATAAACAAGAATTATCAGGAAGATTGGCTAAGTGGGCCATAGAGTTAAGTGAGCATGCCATAATATATCAGCCTAGGACTGCAATAAAGTCTCAAATTTTAGCTGATTTTGTCGCTGATTTTAATAATAGCCTCGCCCCTGAAGTGGAAAAAGAGTTACAACTCTTTAACGACGCTAACCCAGGTCTATGGACCCTATTTACGGATGGTTCTTCCAATGTAAAAGGTGCCGGTTTAGGCATAGTCTTAATATCACCCACGGGTGAAAAGACACGACAAACTATCAAATGTTATCCTATAATTAAAGATGAAACAGAGTATGAAGTTGTTATTGCAGGTCTTGAACTTGCACGAGAACTCTCAATCGAGCAAATCACAATACAAAGTGACTCCTAGTTGGTGGTAAATCAAATGCATGGGACTTATATCGCTCGAGAGACTCGAATGCAACAATACCTAGAAAAGGCACGAGAACTCGTGAGACAATTCGAAACGTGGAAGGTAATACAAATACCTAGAGAGGAAAATGCAGAAGCAGATGCATTAGCTAACCTCGTAGCAGTCACGGAAACAACAAATGAAGAAAATGCAATTGTTGTACATCTATTTCATTCAGCGATAGACCCTGATAAAAATGAGGTAACTTTTAACAACTTAACTTGGGATTGGAGAAACGAAATTTTAAAGTTTTTGCAGAATGGCACCGTACTTGAAGACAAAAAAGCAGCTCAAGCACTTCGCCGCAAAGCTGCACGGTACTGCCTCATTAGTAACTCATTATACTGCAAGATGTTCGGAGGTCCCCTAGCGAAATGCCTCGGACCTAACCAAATAGAGTTCATGATGAAAAAAGTTCACGTAGGACAATGTGGAAATCACGCAGGGGCGAGATACTTTGTAAAAACCCTAATCAAAGCTGGGTACTATTTACCCAAGATGGAAGAAGAAGCTGAGAACTTCGTATCCAAATGCGACAGATGCCAAAGGTTTGCCAATAACATGCACCGACCAGAGGAATTATTTCACCCAATAATATCCTCATGGCCCTTCATGAAGTGGGGAATGGACATAGTAGGACCTCCTGCTGCATCTAAAGGACAAGTACGGTTTTTACTCGTGCTAACCGACTATTTTACAAAATGGGTAGAGGCAGAAGCTTTCAAAAAGGTGCGAGAAAAAGAAGTCAAAATCTTCCTATGGCGAAACATAATATGCCGCTTTGGAATACCGAAGGAGATCGTGTGTGATAATGGCCCACAATTCATAGGCTCGCAAATCACAGAATTCTTCCAAAGCTGGCAAATCAAACGGATTACTTCAACGCCATATCACCCCGTGGCTAATGGTCAAGCTGAATCAACGAATAAAGTCATCACCAACAATCTAAAGAAGCGTCTAGAAAAAGCCAAAGGGAATGGGCCTGATGAGTTACCAGCGGTACTACGGGCATACAGAACGACTTCAAAAATAACAACGGGAGAAACTCCGTTCGCACTTGTTTACGACTCAGAAGCCTTAATACTTGTAGATATTGGCGAACCAAGCATAAGGTATACATCATCCACAGAGGTTGAAAACAACGATGAACTAAGCATTAATCTGGATGATGAGTGGTGATTTTACCACTCATTTTAGCCTTTTCTCATTAGATTTTGTATTGTTAAATGATAACTTGAGGTCGTTTTTAGTGTATAATTGCTCTATTTGCAGGAAAATGATGCCATGAAGTGGTTAAGGTCAAATTGGAGTGAAATTGAGCAAAAAGAGAGTAAAGAAGAGTAAAGAGGGGAGCAATGGCCGAATGCGATCGCATATGCAACATGCGAATCGCATTTCGAACCCAAAAGATCGCATACCGCAACAGAAAGATGAGTCAAGTTTAATGAGTGAAATGCGGTCGAATGTGCGATGGAATATCGCAAATGCGGTTCGCATTTGAGTCGCATCACCATCTGATGCTTGAAGCTATATTGTAAATGCGACGCACGAATGCGATCGCATATCACTAATGCGGACCGCATATATCAAATGCGACGACCCTCTGGGACCTAGGGTTTTGATGTGCCACGGAGAGAGTGAAGATGCGAATCGCATCCCTGATATGCGACAGGGATGTGATCGCATATCAGCCCGACGGGGGTGTTTTTGTCCACTTTTCACTCGAATTTTTGGCCCTCTATAAAAAGCATGCCTTGGCAACATCTTGGGGATCGATTGGAACTCAATTTTTATCTATTACAGATCGATTTTTGGGCATTTCCTCAGCCTTGTAAATATATTTTGAGTAGAGAAGAACAAGTATTGAAGCTAGGGCTTTGCACACACACTTGGGTCTTGA